>OENT01001141.1:0-55572 GCA_900239685.1 Rotaria macrura | reverse complement strand
GAGAATGGATTTAAAAATCTTATTGCAGAAGTCCAAAACTTGAACCTCTTTTCTGTAGAAAAAATAGTAAGAGTCATCGACAAAGTGCAAGAAGACTTCTATTGTTTCAGATAAGTTCTACCTGGTGAAAGTTTGCACACGATTCTGCAGAAGTTTGCATCGAAATGTTTTTTGAAAACGAAAAAACACTTTCTTCCAAAAATCCCTATACCCAAACAGACAAAACCGTTGAAAAACGCGTTGAAACGCCCGAAAATGGACGAAAAGTCGAGAAAAGTGGACGTGTTTAGATGGCAATCGACGTTTCGTATTGTGAATAAAAATCGCGCATTTTCCCACCTTCCTGTGCGTTTAATTGCGTTATCAGTCAAAAAACGCTTGTAAATGCATAAAAAAAGAGAAATAGTTGTCGTTTATTGCATAGCCGTTATAAATGCCGGGATCATAATAAGAGTTCTTAAGTATTATTAAGATGACCACTATGTCTCCTTTTTTATGTATTTACAAGCGTTTTAGACTGATAACGCGATTAAACGCACAAGAAGGTGGGAAAATGCGCGATTTTTATTCACAATACGGAACGTCGATTGCCATCCAAACACGTCCACTTTTCTCGACTTTTCGTCCATTTTCGGGCGTTTCAATGCGTTTTTCAACGGTTTTGTCTGTTTGTGCACTGCACTCTAGCGTTTCCCACCTGATACCTATGATTTTTCGGATTTTCGTACATATGAACACGATCGAATGGGTAATGCGAGAGAGTGGAAATTCAACGAGAAGAATCACTTCATAGAGCGCTTTGCCGTGTACGATTTTGACATTTTCATATATTCCTAATGACTCTTGAACTCCTCCAGAAAATCATAATTTTGATCAATCATATTCACTTTGACAAGCCGCATCTCAACGAGCGAGCATCTCATCGAACTCAAACTCCTACAGTTTTGAATTTCTCAATTGCTACTACAAGCTGATGCAAAGTATAGCGTAATGTCTCTAAAATGGTCCGAGTATTCTTATTGGAAGATGACGAAACATGGAAAATATTGTATACAAATCTCTCGAGAGGAGTAAGGAGTTCTTGGAAAGAATTTGTTTTTCGTTTTCAAAAGACATTATTATGGCAAAGAGTGATAGAGAATCATGAGCAGATGTTCGCCAAACAGAATTCACGTAAAACGGTAGCAATCTTCAGGTAATTCGTAACAGTCCTCGAAACTGACTATCCGACACGATAGCTCAACCCGTCTCGACCCAGCCCAGTCTGGCCCCACCTAGCTCAAATGGGCTTTTTTACTGGACAGGGAAGGTCTATAATGTTTTTCGACCGCCTGGTCAGCCTTCATCTCTATTCTCATCAAATATTTCATGTCAGAAAATGGAAAAAGGTTGCTTTTTAAGAAATATTATCTTCAGCTAAACATTCATTGAAATCAGTCTGATTTTTTTCCACTTTGAAAGTAGATTGTGACTTGTTTCAACTTTTCCTAATCGAATTTTAACAAACAGTTTTAGTAGATAAAGTTATATTAAGGAATTAAAAGTGTCTAAAATGAATCGAAATCGATCTTTCAAACTGAATCAATAAATTCCAATTCCAATAAAATAGAGTCATTCTGGTTAATTTTGACCCAAAGAAACGCTCGATTTTTTCCGATTTTCTCTGAAGACTTCTGAAATGGGCTTTATCTCTTGCAAACTCATGATAACCTGCAATCTGTATTATACAAACTGTTTGGAAGTTTTATATATCTGATAAAAAAAGGAATTTATTGGATTCACTTATATACTTATCGTCAATTCACAAGGCTATCACTCTATCATAAACATTAAACAGCATGGGTTCCACTGAAATGTAAGTAGGTCAATTACGTACTAAAATTAATAGCACAACTAAAAATGTTAACCTATCTCACTGTGTGGAAATGATCGGAGGGCTATATTCTTGAGGCAGCTTTTGTTAATCAATGCAAATCTTCAAGAGGTTCGAGCATCTACACGAATATACGTTAGTCTTTCGGCTTAACATGAAATTTAGCTTCATTCTCTTGCTCTTTTCAAGACACAAGGAATGTCTGATTTAACTTAACTTTTGATCACTGTAGTAATCAAATTTTTGCAACATTCTTATAAATGACCCTAGTCTTTGTGCAGTTTCCTAATGTAGAAATGTTTTTTTTAAAAGAAATACTCTTTTAATGGTGCTATTCTACGTAAGGCCGGGCCGAGCCGGCCATTCACATCAGTCGCGCGGATCGAGCCAGTAAGGCCGGCATAAAAAAATGGTCCGATTTCAAGGCCTGATCAATAACCGAACTTTGCTATGTTTCCTACAGAAAAGAGGTTCAAGTTTTGGACTTCTGCAATAAGATTTTTAAATCCATTCTCAGACAATACCAAGCAAATTTTTTCAAAAATATCGTAATCATTCGAAGGTACTTCAAAACCATACAAGACCGTACTTTCGGTAACCCATAGTTTCACATATGGGACCTTACGAAATTCATGATTTTAATGAAAACCATCATATTGTGGATGGCCTCCTCAAGAATTGGAATCACTTAAAGAGCTGAAAAATTTAGGAACATTACATATCCTAAAGCTCTGAACAAACTAGAAATCTAAGATGCCAACCTGATTTCAATCGAGTGCTATGAGGGGCAGAATTACCCAAAAGTGCAGCTGTTTGCAGATACTGGATGATTCATAAAATATAAAGGACTCAGTATTTTGAGATGAAAATTCTTCACTGAATAAAACTCATTGAAGTTTATGTCCGTAGAAAATTTCAGCTCATTCGGTTGAGCTGTTCCTCAGATATGACCACACTAAAACCCTCTTGATGAATATTGTCACTTTTGGAGTTTTTCATAAAATGCTCATAAAATATCGGAGAATCAGTGTTTTAAACACGACTTTCGGCAATATTCATAGCACTCTTTTCTCTACAACGAGCCTTAACTTGAGTGAAACCGAGCGATCTCGATTAAACAACATTTCTGAAAATACGTCGTTGCTTACGTGAACTGACTCTTAGAACGACACATTTTTTCTTCATTTGCTATGCGAAATGCATGTCTTTACGGAAAAAAAATGATTTTTTCTACACCAAACTTCTGAATTTTTCAATCTATCCAAGAGAATAATTTACTCTAAAACAGTAATCAATAATATAATAGTTTGTATGACAATTAGATGCCTCCGAAATAATTCTAATGTGATGGTAATACAGGACTGGAAAGTTATAAGTCACAAGTTCAAGTAGCCCTCAAGAATTCACCAGTGGTTCCCTAAAATATCCTTCGAAAAGTCACGAGCAGTATGTACAGACACTAGTCCAAAAGTTGAATGGAGTAGTTGAATTAGTCTTAAAAATAATGCTAACTTAATGCTTACAGAGAGCATTAATTAACTCTAATGCAATAATGCCTAGGTATTAATTAATGCTAATGCCAATAATACCTAAGCATTAAGTTAAAAAAATAACTCTAATGCAAAAGCATTAGTATTAGCATTACATAATGCTCACACTAACTCTAATCTGACACCCCTAAGCGAAAGCTTATAATCATCAAGTGATCTGATCGGCATCAAAGTCACTGAGCAGATCGTGTTTTAATGTTTTACTGCTTGCAAATACAGAAAAAAAGGAGAGTAACATTACATCGTTCGCATTGATCCTCAATTTTAGTATTAACTCAGCATGACAGACAAAATAGCCACACAATATTGTGAAAGAAAAATTCAAATCATAACCTCGACTAGCAATGAAGATGTTCAAGCAAACATAGTTACGATGTTTCGCTTGTACGTTTCAGTCACATATTTGACCTCAACTGCAAGCCATGAGTTTCAGAGGTTTGTGTGATGGTTTACTCTCAAGAAATTAACGAAGATGAATAATAAAAATGAAAAGATACTAGAGTATTCTCAATCGATCTTAAAAAAAAAACCGTAAAAATTCATACAATAGAGTGTTATAATTTCGCACCAAAATCCTTGTATTGTGATGTAAAGGGTCGTTCCATAGGATTGAGTGAAAAAAATACTTACAATCCCGATAAGAACTCGCAATCTTTATGAAAATTTCTAGTCGTAAAAACAATAGCAAGATGCGAACATTCTCGAAGCGAAATTGATATCGTCCAATCACTCTTTGTAAAATATCCAAATTTTGAACAGAACCATGATATGTAACTATTAAGATTGATGAAATGATATAATTCTAATCATTATCAGTTGTGAATCTGGCATGGAATACTTCAGAGATACAGTTTCATATATTCGACTGTTCAGTCTTTTACACATTGAGCTCAAGTTGTATTTTTTCAGATGCGCCATATGCTTTATCGAAGAAATATTCGAATACATAGTGAAATCCTATGCTTGGCATTATTTTACTCAACGAAATAATGACAGGAATTCAAGCATAGTGTGGAATAAGTTACCATCTTGAAAAATTTAGATCTCTACAATGCCATAAATTTTACGTGTCTCAGAGTATAGGAATGCAATTTATGTGAAAATATGGATCGTTTATACTTTTTATCGCTTGCTTCGAATCAAAGCTTTTGCAAGTGCTGAACTTTTTACTAGAATCAAAACTTACTTGTACGATTATTCTTAAGCATTCGGAAGAAATCTTATCTCGTTAGAAAAGAATGTCTTGTAATCAATAGTTATAACAGTGAAGTATAGAAAAGTCGAAAAAGTACTTGTTAAACTAAAATCTATCGACTAAGTTGATAGGCGGCCAAAGGCTGACATCAACCATTTGTAGTTTATCTCCATTACTGACAATACTTTGCACTTATGAACAAATTTGTGATACAGACGAACTGAAATATTGGAACAAAGCATTAAAAAGAAATTGAATTACTAATAACGTGACAGCTGTCGGGTCATCTTGGTTAGATTCGAATAGTTATCGACAATCATCAATTATTACATTTATTAGTTCAAAACAGACGGAATAATTTTGAATCATTCAATATACGGATTTACGATTGAGTGAATCCAGTAGAACCCGAAAAAACTGAGTCAAAGAAATCATCAATAAACCATCGAATGAATGATCTTTGTTAGCTCAATGGAAATGATCCTATCTGTCACGATTTTCGTTTCTCCACGTTCTATTTCCAGGAAAAAGGAATACGTTCAACAGTGAGGCTGTTGAAGTCTGGGCCACCTTGAGATTCTTTCACTCGCATACGATTCAAGTCTGTTTCAAGTTGGTATGAAATCCCGAGATCCCTAGAATCCAAGGCACACAACTCTAATACTACTAACTATCGTAGCTGGGTAGGAACAACTGTGAATTACTTTTCAGCCTTAAAGTCTAAATCTGACCCGCCTAGGTTGTTCATCATAAATATTCATCGAATGAAAAAATGGAACCTTCTACACAGTTTTCTTCTCTGTTTAATTTCTTGACTTTTGTTTTATATATCTAACAGCATTTTAACTTTTCTTCATTGAATCAAACATTCTTTTTATGGCTATAAATTTTCACATAAACGTTTCTACTGTTTTTCACTTTGACATATTCGCTTTTGACATTGATTGTTTCAACAATCTATGCACCATTGATAAATTTTAGTTGATAATGTTAGCGCTATTTTTATTGGAAGTTTAAAAATAAATCACCAACAACTTAACTAAGGTTTTCATCGACTACGATATGGTTGCTTATATTCTAGCTCTTTTAATAGCGATAGGTCATAAATGGAGCAACGACTGAAGTTCTTTGATGTTTTTTGCAATGGAAACCAGCAATAATAATTTCCTTCAAATGTGGAATAGTACCAAGAAGTGCCAATGGAAGCAGAACAGTCGGGGTATAGTTGACATAGTAAAAGTAAGGTCCTTGTACATCAGTTCCAAAATAAGGTAATCCGGACCAACGCACAATGGTGACAATAATATAGGGTAGGTCGAAGAGGTAGATCACTGATACACAGATAAATTGTACCAGCAATTTCCTATATTTACCCCATCGGCCAGTTTGACGCAAGCGATACTTTTGCATTAGGACGCGAATAATCATGCAACTGCTGAGTATGACAGTGAGAAAAATGGGAATGACATAATGAACAAGAGATTCATACCATATTAGCCAGGCTGGTATGTCATTGTAATAATAAGGGCCACCGCACAGAAGAGTGTTATAATCATAAATGTGTGGAGTCGGATAAAAGAATATCAAATAAGTGTAAACAGTAGGGCAATATAGAGTGAAAAATGTTAATGGAATATAGTGAATGAGCAACCGTCTGTAGGGCGTTCTGAGGAGATTGCTGCAAAAAATAAGAATGTACCGTTCGATTGAAATCCAACATGTTAGAAAAACATCACCGAACCAAAAGCCATAGTCCATAAACTGCCAGAGAAGACAAGCTCCTGTAGTATAAGGGAAAACGTAATCCAAACGTAGAAAGCTCAAATGCATGGATAAATCCATCGTCAAGATGCCAAAGTTAATAAAAAGTTTTATAATGAGTGCATGATTATGAAGGGCTTCTCTTACATCTTTACGTGAAACATACTGGAATATCACAAACAAATAGCAAGGAATAGATAGTGCTTCACAGAAAGCAATCAGCCAAAATTTGATATGTTTTGAGAGAGACGTATCAAGAGCATGAACGCCATTGTTGTCATAGACTGTTGTAGTATTCATGGACATAGTCTTTGATTCTGATACTAAGTTGAACGATATGCAATTTAATAAAGATAAAACTTGTTTGTCAAACTATGAGACAACATATGAATATAATGCAAACTATTAAATAGAATTTGGCTATGTCAATTATAAATCCTTTCTTTTTTATTGAAACGGAGAACATGAGAACTTTTTAGCTACACTATATTATCCAATCATATTTTTATTTTAAGACAATGATAAGGAGTACGAGAGCATTACTAGGATTATCAGTTTCATCGAATCATATTTGAGATACATGCAGACAATTCTCAGTGAGTTCATTCTTTATGTTTTAGCAATGTGTTGCGTTTTGTCTATGACATTCCGATGGAAGGAATTCATTATGCCACCTGTCACATTCAATCCAGATGTGTTCGGATGTTTTTTATATCTTATGAAGTTGCTTTACGCATCGAAAATAAATGTTGTCTTTATAGTTAGATAATTCAACCTCTTTAATTGAGAAGAAATTAATTAGTATGAATGCGTGCATGTTCCACATGATTCATCGTTTCAAACATAAAAATAAATTGATATCTGCGCATCGATGCATTCTTTCTTTTGTAGTCAAGCGCAGTAAATCGTCCATGACACAACAAGATGATGAAATGAAGTTGAAACAAAGCTGTGAATCTGGCAAAGCACAGATGAAAAAATTTCGTTGGCAATCACATTAATTCTTATTTGACGATGTGAAAAATTGAGGTTAACAATAGTCATGTCTGAAAAATTTGTTTTCGATTATACTACAATTCATGTTGTTTTTTTCACAACATGGCAGCTTAGTTATTTTAGCATTTCACTCACATCAAAGTTTCTTAAACTGATGATCAACCAAGTAATAATTTAGTGCTTTAATACTAACAAGACGATTTCCATTACATACCCAACTAACACACTCGACTGCACAGAATCATTAGGAAAAGTTATAGTAATAAGATAAGGATAATTTTTTTATAGAATTTTGGTTTGTAACCATAAAGTTTTTATGACTTTTTTCAGCAATCTATCAAAAGTCAGAATATGTCCACTAACATGAATAAGACTTATGATCTAGCACTGAAGTTATCAAGCATTGTATATCTTTCTATTATTTCAGAAGAAAAAAGTCTAGAATTATGCTCAAGATTGAGCATATTGTGTACAATGGTCGAAATATGCTGATAGTAAAGAGTCACACAAGAATATTTCTTTTGAATAATAAAACAGGCAAGCACGTATTTGAACTATTTACATCATGATATGATATCGATAAAGTTCGTTATAACAATCTCAACTAGGTATACAGTTGAATAGAAAAAAAAAGCTTTACAAAACACTCGTAATTACTTTTACGGGTATGAACTGTGGATTCATCTTGATTCAACCCGACGCAAGTGTCACGAAATAAAAAGGATCGATATTTCATGACATGGAATCATCATTCATCTTTAATTTATGCATATCGTATTCGTGAATCTTTTTATCAGCACAAGACTAATACTATCAATAATATAATAAATGATGTGTCGTTCAGTGGGATAAAATAAATCATGTATTATTAAAGGTTACATTGAACAAAAACTTTTCCCGTGCTTTTTTTCTAAAACTCAAGAAGATTTGCTAATAATTAGTTTGTTAATGAAAAGTATCCATATATATAAATAAATGAATAGTTTTAAAGAGGAAACAGGCATTCTTGATTTTTAAAAACCGATGGCTACGCTTTACTGTTATAGAGACTACTAAAATAGATGAATCATATCGATCAGATACTACATTGAAAATTTCAAGAGTCAAAATGCATAAAAAGATTATTCGACAAATTTCCTATAGAGAAGTGGTTGAAGTTGTTGGAAATCATCCGCGAATACTAACAAATACGATAATAATTTGAACGTCGGTTTAGACTATTCACAATTAACACAATCGTCTTCTGTCTCGTAGCATTATTCGAGATAGACCTTGTTTTTATGAAGAAACTAATCTTCGTGCATGAGAATCACTTTGCACGATTCATAGATCATTATATAATTAGGAAGTTATTTCCAGTCGAAGAATCTTTCTGTTTGAGAGAAAAAGATTTCCGTGTTATGCTTGTATGACTTTCAAACGCACGAAAGATTTAGGTAAATATTGATATTACTTTGGCGAAACACTACTAAAGTGAATATGGCTCATCTCATTCAATACCAAAGTTGAGTTTATAAGGCACAATAAAGGACTTTTGTTCCAATACTAGTTTGAATTTTGGTTGTCGATTACTATGAGATTCCAAAATTTTATCAATTCCTACTGGTATTAAAGTTTGTCACAAAGAAAACAGAATTTCATTATAAGATGTATATTTTACAAGGGGGAAAGGCGAGACTCCGATACTCCAGCGTACTCCATGTACTCCCAGGCCGTACTATAACTATGCTTCAACAAGTTTTACATATTTCAAGCCCACTACCAACCTGTGTTACAGTATATTAGTAGGAGTATAGCCAGCACAAGTTCATCTCACAATAAAGCTAAAATACTTCATCGTACTCCAGGATTGGAAGTCAATGAAATAAAACGGAGTATTTTAGCTTTATTGTGAGATGGACTTTTGCTGGCTGTACTCCCACTAATATGCCGCAACACAGGTGGCTAGTAGGCTTGAAATATGTAAAACTTGTTGAAGCATAGTTGTCGTACGGCCTGGGAGTACAGGGAGTACGCTGGAGTACTGGAGTCTCGCATTTTCCCCCTTGATATTTTAGCATGATACATTAATTTTGAATATCACTTTAGTTCGAATTGAATGTGATTTAGGGTTGACATCTCTTCTGCTTTTTAAGGTTTTTTCCGCATTGATTCCACTATTGCGCTATTTTCATCTTATTTTATTTAAAAAAATTCATTCATCTTTTAGTAAATTGTTTTCGTTTGAGAACAATTCAATGCAACTGTATATCATTCATTGCACTAATTGTATTACATTGATCCCAGTCGACGTCCTATGCTACTTATAATTATTGGACTTCTTATTAAAAGTATACTGCGTTGTTGATCATTGTGTATTTAAAATGTCTTGTTTATTGTAAAATTCGGGGTTTAGGTAGTCACTAATCGTATAAAGCTTATCTACAGATCATTTCTTATGATCTTTTCATTAAGTGCTATTTACGAAAAATATGAAGATTGAAAACAAACGAATCTGAGCCTTCGCTTTGTTGCCATTCTTTTGCTTTTACATGTAAAAAAGCATTTTTGTTTTAAAAAAATGTTTTTCAATAGATATGAAGTATCCTGTAGTGTTAGTTAAGCAGTGGTCATTCGCTCTGGTGTATTTTCATTTTCATTATTGATTGACCTGTAAGCTTAATGAAAAGGCAAATACTGGATTGGGTATTTCCTGATCAAAAGAGATTTTTTTTTGCGAATACTATTGATGAAGTTAAAATACTATGTTTCTTTCAACGGGTGGTCAACTATAATAATCTAGTTCGCTTGAGTGTCTTCTCTAACATTTCTGGCAAATTTAAGTAGAAAATAAGGTAGAATGCAGAGTAAAATAGGTTGTTAAAAGAAAGAAAGTATACGTTATCCAATCGCTATATCTGGTTGATGGCTGGTTTGGAAGACATTTTTATCTTTCCTATGCGTTCTCTAGTATTTCTCTAAAAATTAGTGAATTAAGGAATGTGATGAGCAGAATAAAAATAACTTAAATCTTTTTAAATGGCGAACACTTTCGAAAACAGCTTTCCGCTTTTTCGACAGGAGAAGGTGCCAACCCCGAAGTGAGTCCACTAGAAATAATAGTGCTTTTTTGAAAGTATCCTAAATTTTCTATTGAAAAAATTATGCTAGCAGCCATGTTTCACAGCAAAGTATAGTATATTTCGCAGAAAGATTTTTGGAATGCAGTCATTGGCCGTGCGAGTTTGTACAAAAGTCGAATTTCTTTTTTTATGTCCAATAACTAAATTCTAGAATGTCGGCGACTAAAATAAACTGACTTTCAATCTTTTTATGACGAAACAGCTACCACTCTAGAAGAATGATCAATATAGCTCGGCGAGATGCTTTTGGATACTAACTTTCTTAGCTTTATCGCTATCCTCAACATTAATTTTTTTCTTGTATTAACCTGATCTGTTGAAATAAAAATATTCATCGAACTTCGACCTTGTCAATTACTAATTATATCGGACAACCAACTGCAAATCATCTATGCTACACTAATCCTGTTCCTTGAGTAAGATACTTCGAGCATTAGTAGGATGTTGGTGTAGCAGGTGGGGTATCGATTTAATCTACAACCTACACTCTCAAATGTAGAATTTCAGCATTACGTTCAACGAACACTAGTGAACCGAAGTATGTTTACCAATCATTTTTAGCATTACGAATACATATTCGTTGATTAAAAAAAGTATCAGAAATGATCTGATAAGCAGGGTTAAAGGTCGTAATATATGTGTTTAAATGTTGAGTGAGACTTTGGAATTCTATTGAATGGCAGAAGTCTTTTTTCTCTGATGTTGAGTGCTTTTTCATTTTCCGTGTTACTTCACTGGATGAGAATTAGTCCCGGGACTCGGCAATCGAGACAATAGCTTTGGTGATATTTAGAAATGTAAAATGGCAAAGCTAGCCGATAACCATTGGCTTACAACTTCAATTCACTACTCCGTTGGAAATATATAGAATTCTAACAAAAATTTAAAATTTATCGATTGAGATGATCAATGACGTTTATAGATTATTAAAGCCCGATGAAGAACATTGAATATCACTGATATAGAAAATAGATATTCGGCTGAATTTGTTTTTCAACTTAAAACAAAAATAAATCAGCTGTATGTATTGTTCTTAGCCTAGTTTGAAACCAGCCATAATTGAAAAATGAAGAAAAAGCAGCATTAATCTGGCATATGTTAATGTTACAGAAAAACTTTAGATTCATCAACATTCAAAGTTGTCCGGGACCGATTAAAGGGTTCTGGTTTGACATAAATAATAACAAATGAATTTAAAAAATTTAATTGATTTAGAGTGATAATCAATGAAATGACACAAAACTTATGTTGGATTGGTATTCATTTTCGCAATTTTGAGAGTCTAAATTCTTGAACTATTTCGAAATGACGAAGAGGAGAAGAAATGTGTTAGATACAAAGGTCTTCGTTCTTGAAATTACATTTTGAGATGTATGGGTACGTTTGAAGGGAGTATCCAATAATGACAAACAGGGTAAAAAGAATTCAAGAACACCGAAGATAATGGAAGGAGAAATCCAAATGACTGAGATGCATGTGTGAATACAAATGTTGTTTGCATGGCTGCCGAAGAACAAAAAGAAAGAATGTATCCAACAGGAAAAGAAAAGTTAAGTAAACAAGCTATGGAGTAAAGTTGTGCTAGCTGAAAAAAATCACACGATAGATTTGAGTCGCCTCATAAGATACGAGCATTCATATTTTCGCATTATGTTTTTGTGTATATAAATTCTTTCATCTGGATATTATTAAGTAAGAATAAATTGTCATGAGAAAAACTTGCTAATATAACAGACATCAGGATACCTGCATAACCTATCGTATAAAACACATTCATGGTACGTTTATATGAGACATGAAATGAATTTGTCACGAGTTCATTACTCTAGAAAGTTAAGTGAAAAACATTTTGCAACAATATCCTATCGTTTTGCTGTATAGTGCTGTTCATCGCGCAACTTTGAACTTGGATTTTTGCCCTTGATATCATTTGATTCACATAGCTTTGGTATTAAAGAGCGAAAGCCGGTATGAAAAAAGCTATTTCTTTTGAGAATTGAATACTGTAGCCGGATTTTCACATTCAATAAGACTTCCTAAAGACATACCAGTTATTTTCATTCGGTTTATTTGGGAAAATATTTCATCATCATTATTTATTTTATTTTCTAGAAAAATAATGAAGAAGCACAACAGATAATCAAGCGCAATATGGCTACTACAGGACTTGAGATGATTTCTCTAAACTTCATATTGCAGTCTTCTGAGAACTGAAACAGATGAAGATTTTCATATGACATACGTAACTAATTATATGCTTCTTTTAGATCATTTTTCAAAAAATGTGTAGACGTGTAATTAGATCAACTACCTGCAACACAAAATTACAATAGACATGTCTCGAAATAAAAAACAATTTACTGAATGAGTTTCCTTTCTGTGGAAATGTATCGTAAAGAGTTTTTCTTGAATACTTTCATATAATTTATTAGAGTCAGAGAGTCGCATCAAATTATAGCAAAACCAATATCACTTTCCGAAGGATAGACATATGAACAGTAATGAGAAGAATTTAACTGAATCAAAAAAAAAATACATCCAAAGAAAAATCACCGTACTGGCAGCCTTCTTAATCTACATGACAGCATGGCTTAGCTCCTTTAAAAATGTAATCGACATTTTTCAAAAATTCACCAACATTTGTTTATACAAGTAAGTACTTAAGTCTTTCAAGACTTTATTTGTAATATCACTATGACTTTAAAAGTAACTCGAATTATCGTAGTATATGAATCCTTGCACAAAGTTTTATTCTATTATTCTTGGGATGTCTCATTCTCTTCCTTTCAGATATCACTATCAAATAGTGCGAAATTCTATAATCTGATGAATGAGTCTGATACTAGATCAGTCAGAATCTAATGGAATCCATCCAGTCGACAAAATTTAACAGAATTCTGGATCACCGAACTACTCTAAAATCCAAACGATGCATCCTATATAATTAGTTGAGTACTAATTAGCATCTGATCTCAACATCACAGCTCTTTGTTGAACTTTAATATGGTACGAAAGCGTTTGTCCATAATTATTTTTGAAAAACTGATAGAACAAATTAATCGAAGCCAGAATGTTCCGATGTTGCTATGCTATAACTAGAAAGACGAGCAACTGATTGAGCATAGAAACTAAAAGTTCCGAAATCGATAAGATAAACTCTCATATGAATCAAACTGCTAAACAAACGAGGTAAAACAAGTTGAATGTCTGCATCCTAAAAGAAAAATGACTATCCAATGATTCGAGTTTAGACATATTAAATTATTGAGTACATCATATCATCTCAAATCACGTTGCCTATGACAAAGTCGAAACAACGAATAATCTACGTTGCAAAATTGAAAAGGTAATGGATAGAGTTGATCATACATAGTTACGTTGAGGGCTATTGCAGTGGTCTTTTCCTTGACAGATAAGTTTCGTGAAAAACTTAAATGACGAACTAGTTATAGACGAACATAGTGTACTCGAGTATCTAGCGAATCGAAGATTGCGAACCATTAGATTTCTATGCTTGATATTAGTTGTTTGTATTTCCTTGAAATCAAATTTGACTTTTCTGAACTGTTACAAATATTTTGACAAGTTTGAGATTACAAAAATATGAATGTCACGTATTTGAACGTAAAAATTGTTTTTCATGACCTCATAAGATGCTAGGTCTGATGGTTAATCAAACATCGATCTGTTAATGTTTGTCACTAAATTGTTAAAAACAAAACAAACTATTTTCACTTCATGTGTTGGTTACACTGTGAAAAGACATCAATCCATTGAATTTTATTCAACGATAAGCGAATACGTAGAGAAATTATTAAAAAATTACGAAGGAACAAGAAACAACTTTTACACATGTGATGTATGCATCAACTCAACATTTGAATCATCACAAATAAAATCAAAGTTAACATAAAAACTCATTGAATTTATATTTAAAAAAATCACTTAACAAAATATATATTGTTAAATAAATAAACAGATGTTGGTATTGTTTCGTATTTTTTTAAATACGAATAAACCAAAAACCTACAAGTATTTGAGAAGATTTAAACGAACTGAACATTTTAGTAAATCAATTTTAAGAAATTACTCGGTTAACTAGTTAGATATATTAACATGTTGTGAAAGATATGTATCTGCTGTTACCATATCTGTCAGTTTCTTTGGACTGCAACGAAAAAGAAATGATCTATTGAAAATGATTATTGTAGATGTATAACTTACGTTCTAAAACAGCACGGAAAACAAATTGATCGTGCTTCAATCGCCGTTGTTAAATCTTGCCATTCATGTGAGCCTGACCACTGAGGAACGGTTTCTTCACTGAATTTTTGTAAACGACTTTTTGGAAATCCATCTGTATAATATTGCTAAAATATTCAAGTAAAAAATATCTATACAAGAATAATTTTTTCATGGATATACGTGCTCGATTTTTTTCTACTAATTGAAACTTTGAAAGAAGTTTAGTTTCTTGAAAAATAGATTCTTTAGGCGGTGAAAATATTCGATCGTTTACACGAGGTAATTCTGAAAAGTCGTTGTCTGAGTGAGAATGAGAGACAGATGAAAAAGTTTGATTAAACTGGATTTCGTTCTTGTTATGACTGATGGAATTTTTTGATAAAACGATTCAAATCTTTGTCTGATATCAAAAATATCATCATTTATTAGAATAGAGTTCAAACGATAGAATCATGCGCACAGTTTGATACCTAATCATTGTGATCAGTAAATAACTCTCTTCAGATGAATATGCATTTTAATCAGATACGAACATTCAGTTCCTTCAGTTGTAGCCGACGCAACTGTCGATGACATGGATGCATCAATTATTGATTATTTTGATATATGTACGTGAAGGAACGTATACTGAGTTAGTTCTCAACAAACTAGCCTACTCAAGTCTAGTGATGCATGGAATTACAACTTCTGAAGCTCGAAAGTTGTTAAAAGATGATTCAGTGTGTACAAATAACGAAATTTTCCTTTGTGTTCATTGTGTTGGAAAATGAAAACGGGTGAAAGAATATCTTTTGAAAACCGAGTAAGTTTCGTAAACAGATGACTTTGGAGAAAAACAGCGTGAAAAATGATACCTAAACTATGAGTCATCGTATTTTGAATGAAATCCATGTGAAATGGTTCGGAAGAAAATTATGTTTTATCATGGCACAACATCATAGTTCTCAATCAGATGTTCATACGATTAACTGAATGATTCATTCCGACAATAGTGATAAGCGATCAAAAAGTACAAACTTAATTAAATTTATCAAAGCATATGAATTTACTAAATATCTAAAACGAACTAAATATTTTTATTCATGTTCTGGTTTTCATAATTGTATTAACTGGATTTTTTGCAATTAGTAAACCTTTATATTAGAAAATTCAGAAATCGGGAAAAAATCGAATCTATGACAGATAAAGGCAAACTGAAAAGGCTAGTGAAGAATTCCATCTGAGGAAACTACAACGTAGAATGCTAAATCTAACCAAACGGCAGAGAGATTCGGACCAAAAATCAATCGAATAACGAAAAGTATCTTCCGACCGTTCCATAAAATAGAGAATCCCTAGGTCCACATTATTTTGATTAATATCAACTTTCATCCGAGACAAATAACTCCTCTCAATGAGAGAATGTTAGCTGTCAAAGATATCGAATGATTCGATCGAAAATAAATCTACTGAAGCTCTTCGAAGTAAAATATTTTCTTCTATAGTTGCCTGACTGAAAAAGCGTCGTCTATGTTAGTCATAGCGACTGAACTTTAGAAAACATTCACTGGCATGGAGCCTATCCCACAAGTAATTGTATATTTCATTTAAAATATAAGTGTATTGCATTTATTTCAAGCATGCCAAACTACTATTCATGATATAGATTGATTTCATTTATCTTCAAGTCTTTTCCACGATAATCAACACATGAGATCTATTCGGAAAAAAAAAAGATTACCTTAACTGTATCATAACCATCAATAATTAATGCAATAACTAAACTTGATATAAGATAAACAAATAAACATATAAATGAATATAAATATATTTCCGAAAACAGCCATAAATATATTGATTCGGTCTCTAAATTCGCGAATGTTGTATACATATCATCACCATTAATTAATGCAAATAATGTTTCAAATGTTGTGGATATTGTCCTATATTTCGTGTGATACGGACCTAGTACAATCCATCCACAAAACATAAATCCACAGTAAATAATGAAAGCACATAGAAGAAAACGAAGAAGTAATGGTACTGCTTTTTGAGCTGTCACAAATAAAAGCTAAACTAATCGAATTAAATTGGAAATCATTCGATTTATTTACTTACATTATATTTAGGAAAAAAAGATAGATAACGAAGAATACCAATCCACGATAACAAACTACTTAGACCAAGTAAAAGACCAGCTGCATCATACATATCCATGATCTGGAAACAAGCATATAAAAGTCATGCGGTAAATTTTCGCATTCATTAATAGACACTTTCAGTATAGAAAGAACATGAAAAGTCATTGAACTAATAACTAATCAAGTTCTTGATACGCTTTGAAATCGTACTGATTATTCGACTTATATTTTATCTTGACATATCTTTGCTGATATTGATGAGTTATATTTTTAGGCTATTAGACGAATCAATGTAGATCATTGGATTTAAAATAAAATTCTGTGCTTAGATATTTGTCTCAAAAGCAGAAATAAAATCACAAATGTTATGTGACAAAAAAAAAGATCAACGATTATTGAAATAAATGATGTCTATCAATTGTAACTCGTATACGATCGAAGAGTTTATATCAATACGAGTCTCACTGTAATATGTCACCTCAACTATTCTTGTCATTAAGTCATTGGAGTCACACTAAGCACTAGGATACATTCGGATAGACACAAACTACATCGAGACCTCTAAAAACTCTCCCACCGCCATGAACAAAGAAATGCGGACAGCAGAAACAATTAAAATTATTGTAAAACGCTGACGACTGTTTTTAAGATCTCAGAAGCTTCTGCGACAAGTGGCATGTACGTTCCACTCTATACTCATTGAATGTACAATTTATTGTAGATAGTTTTCGAAGATATGGATTACCACATCGTGATTACTATAGTGAATACTGGATTATTATTAACCAGTATACTAGAGTCAAAAGAACAGTTGCTCAAAACTATTCGAACCATCAAGTTTTCCCTGTCCAGTTATTTCTCATCGAAAACATTCATTCAGATATGAAAGAAAGACAAAACAAAGCCGTAAGGACATCTTACAATTAAAACTAAATCATTTTGAATTAAAGAAAATGATAAAAACGATTTCATATATGCATACTAGCAAGAATAGAATTTCCTATTTCAAAAATAAATTGAATATGAAGAATTCATTCTTAATATTTTTTGCAGTATGAAAATGCAGATCTGACCGAGTAACCACAATATGTCATAGAAATATAATGGTGATAGAAATATGTCCACCGACTATTCAAAGTCAAAATAGATGTTCTGAACAATTATTTGGTTGCATTAGCACACTGTTCAAATACTCATTAGTCAGAGAGATGATTTTTCAGCAATAAGAGTAGTGAGACTGATTACCCGGATGGTGTTCTTTTGTGTTTAATTTTCAGATTAGCAGCAAAAGCATACAACCGTTGCCACACACCACTAAAATTTATTTGGACTCTCCATGTAGAACTCGAGGTTTTCTTACTGAATCTTAATATGGTCAAACGGAAGTAACACCCTGGCCCCAGCACCACGTACGCACGTCTTATTAGTTTAGAGGAAAAAAATTCTAAATCGATATTTGTATAAAAAACGACTTCACTTTTAGCAATCTTCATTTATCGTAAAGAAATTTTATTGTTGAACCTATAGTTTTAAAGCATTTTAGATTTGCTCATTGTGCTCTATGCAACCAAAATATCGACTTGGTTACTAAAGCTATGTTTCAGAGTAAACGAAAAAAAAAATTGCTCATTTTACCTTGAATAGAATTCCAATTTTAATAATAGTTCCTGGTATAACCATTAAATCTGTTATTATCATAAGAAAATACCAAAATGAATAAAAAATTTGTAATTCCCTCCAAGTTAATGGACGTTCTTCTGTTCGTTGTAGAGAATAATAGAAACGAACTTCTTTACATAGACAATGTCCAAACCATAATGATCGTATACAAAGAATAAATGAGACAACCGTTACACACAATACCAAGATATCCAAGGTTATAAATAAATTACGACGAAGCAGCGTCCAACTGGATTTTTCATTTATTATTTGTTTATTACATGCACGAAAATGTGCTTGAGAATTAAGATGTTGTCGAATCTTTCCTGTTCGAGCATTGTTATCAAATGTTATCTAAAGAAAAATATTTCCGATTGAAAAGAAAAATATATCTTGTCATTATTAATTTGTGTACTTTAACCGAAAAATGATAACAATCAGGTAAACTAAACGGATTTTGATTTTTAAGTTGTATAGCATGTACAGCAAATTCAAGTATTAATGAATTAAGTCTAATATAAATAATCAAGTACTTGACAAAGAAAACAAAAAAACATCACCAATGAAAAATCGTTTCTTACCCACAATAATTTATTGTTTCATTGTGTACTCTTAATAAATATTCTTTGATATCAAAGTTATTCGATGGATTAATATTAGAACAAACTAAGTAAATGAAAAAAAAAAGAAAGAAAAGGAAAATTATTGAATACATAAATCCATGATATATTTACTATTTTCTATCTCAGCATCTAACACGTACGCATGAGAACGTGGATCGATGTGGCATGTTTTAAAGCGATTTAAACATAGCTTAACAAAGTATTTGTTCGACTCTGATTCCAATGTAAATGAATTCGATTGCTTATGATCATGATAGTCAAATAAACCTAGTGATAAATCTGTTAAATTATTAAACTAAATATATAGATAAATTCAATAGGAAATATTTCATTTAAAAAAAAAATCTTACTCGCTGTACAACATAGTTAACGGAATCGGTAAAATCTTGATCAGTATAAACAGCAAAATCTCCTGATGCTCGTGGATATGGTAATGTTTCATCAGTTGAACTCCATCGACGAACAAATAAATGATGAAATGTTATATTACTTTCAGAAATAAATACGACGTGTGTTTGTCGTTCGATACCAAAGAAGATTAACTATTTCGAATAAAAATCAAAACATAATCATATCTTTCTATTTTCAATATGCAAACGAACTTGTCCAGTGACAATGATAATTTTAAAAAATTGAAACCATGCTTTCCATGGACATTGCCGTTTTAAATGCCATTTCCAACATGGTGACATCAAGAAAAACCGTAGTTTAGCACGTAATTGTGCTGCATTATCATGGGTACAATGTCCATTCGATGGCATGCTTGTTGATATTGGTTCGGTTTGAACAGTTTGTATGAGGGTAGGATTGATATTATTTTTTGAATCATCCGAGGGTAAATCAAGCAACGGTACGTTATCACGTTTTATGCCAGTTGAAATTCTAGTAGACATTGGTGAAAACAAAGAACGAATCATTATCTGGGATTAAAATGAATCATTGGAATTGAGGTTTTCGAATGTATTTTTAAACACTTACTTTGCTATTATGTTGTTCATGATCAACGTTTGACTTTTTTAATAAGGTATAATTTTACTAATGTTTTCTTTTGTTGTTTTTCTGCTTCTTATCTATTCCAGTTAGCTACCCGTTGGTATGTTTGCTCCTCACTTTTTATTTTTGCAGGTATCGAAGGATACGCTATAGACACACATGTTGTGTAAAAAGATATTTTATCTGTAAACAAAAGAAAAATAGATATATGACTACTTTTTCCTTTCTTTCTTTCTTCTATTCTTTTGCACTTGAAGAAGGTGAAGAGATAAAATAAAACGTATATAATGACTTTTGCTGGTTGAATGACAGTTCTTTGTAAAATTTTGATTACGGCACTGTTCTCTTGTGCAACCAAATGATAAAAACGCCGATTAATGTCAAGTGTTATTTTTGCCTATTGTTATCAGTATGAAAAAGGAATCACCTATAGGATATTGGGATACTTCTACAAATATGAAACAGTTCATTGGGAAGGCTGACTTTTTAAAAATGACTTTCTGCAAATTTATACTACCAGAATTTAAAGACTTCAATTTCTGCTAGCTTGAAATGTATTTAGAACGAGAAGAATATGAATATTGTCTTTCAGCCACCTTTTTTGGTTGCCTAATGATCTGCGTAGTTCTAGAAACAATATCAATCTATCAAAGGAAGTGAAGTAACAACTAGTAAAAACACTCTCTGTAGATATTTGTTTTTTACACACTGTAATACACGTATCTAAATATTAAGTCTAATAAAGTGATATTAACTATGCGGGCTGGTATTCGTTATCATAAGTAACTAAGGATGGGAAATGATACATGTACTTAATGATGGTTGGCAGAGAAGTGTGTTCATTAGTAAATGAATTCATCTCAATTTTTTTCACAACAGAACTGTAATATTAGCGGAAAATATTTCACGATATTGAATCTCATCGCAAAAACTAGGTGTTTTCGAGTATAAAATTCAATTGTATATTTAACTACTTATCAAATAAAAATATGAACTTTGTCTCTCAATGAGTAATTAGAAACGAATCCTTCTCTGAAAATGAGTAAAACAAGTTATCAAATCGCAAACTCTGATTTTCTTGCCAAAATTCACTGAGAAACTGATGTTTGCCCAGGTCAAGAATTGGCCATCCTATTCTATCGGATGCGTTTCAATCCGATGACTGAATTCGACATGACTCCTATTGTTGGAATCTGTTCGGATCTCATTGGATAGCCACACCCTTCCTACCTTATTTCGATTACCGAATCCGATGAAAACCGATTGTTGGATGCGATTGGATTCAGTTGTCGGAATCCATTCGGTTCCCTCCGTTTCCTGGATACATTTCCTTGGATATGGGTTTTTGAAGCAGCTGTTAAGCATCTTAGCATTTTGTAAATAGCGTGTGTAATTTTACTTATTTTCTTGAATTTCAACACAAAACTGCCCGAGTTAGTTGAGTCTTCAGAGAAGTTTGTTCAATGTGATAGTGAATTGAGCTGAATTTCTGTTCAATGACATGCAATTATCAAAATGAGCAAATTAGTTGTGTAATTAAAGGGCTGGTCAAAGTCACGCCTTGCACACGGATCGAAACCATGCTAGCTATACTCTAAAAACGATGCAACTGTACCAGATGAATCCGAATCATCCAAGTCGGTATCCAAGAGCTCAGTTACATTGAGTCTCTCCTGTATTTAAATTTTGGTTATAATACTAATACGAAATTTACAACGCAGAATACTAAATAGTACTGTTTCTGCCTAGTCACAAACAAAAGCTTTTCACATTAAAAGTTACCATTTAAGGTAAGAAACAAACACGAGATAAGATGCCAAATATATATACTCATAAAGTGTTGGCTCTGATCTCAATTGTAACATCTTGTACGCAAGATCTTGAAATAGGTAAGCAAGACAAGATCGTGTTGAAAAAAGCATATGCATGATATAGACTAATCGAATGTAGTATGAATTTGAGAAATTAAGCTGAATTGAATCGAATCCAAATCTCAATTTGCCCCTCATTTCATTCTCTAAGTGATGCTTCATGACTTTATCCAGAGAAAACGTGTCATTACATTTTTCATATCTTCCTTTTTCAATTGAAATTTTATCGATTTCTTTATTTCAGAATAGAAATGCTCTCGGAGCATATGTTGCAAAATCAGGATCAGGTGAACAGTTTCCTAGCCAACTGGTACGTATTCTTATAGATATACCAAACGCTAAATACTTTCTTTTTACTTCATTTCAGATGTTTGAAAAACAGAATTTACTTGATATAATGGCAACTGGCTATGGCTACTATGCAAGAAAAGTCTTATGAACTATTTACATAAGTTACGAACTTAAAAATTCGATTTTACCTCCTGGAAAGCCGCATCTAGCACGATCTCCACTTGATGAAGAACGATTTAAACTATTTACACGTATGAAAATGATCTTCCTTCTCTCTACATTTTATTTTCGTTCTCAACAGATGCCATTCGATATAAATTTAAACTTGACTAGACAAATTTCGGATTATTTTATCGGACATTATTACGTCGTAAGCTGACGGACTTCTTAATAGAAGAACATCGACGAGAAAAAATGAAAAATATTCGCCTGACCTACAAACAACAGCAAAATCGTTCATCATCAATCGATGAAACATTTGCTTGAATATAATTCTAAATCATAGTTCTTTCTATTTTTTTTCTTTGTAAATAATGCTAAACGATAATTTTGTTGTTTTAGCCAAGCATTTGAAATATAAGTGTCATATAATAAACAGAAATTTATCAAAAAACAATTATTATTTTCTTTATCGACATATCTATCACTCAAAATGAAACCCGAGCAATCGAATAAATGAAAATAAAACAAATTTTGAAATAAAATTGTTTTTATTAAAAAAAGTATGTTGTTCAGTAGTTTCAATCATTTTTTAACTGAATTAAATGATAATCAGAACGTAAAACTGCATCGTTTACGTTCGCATACTACCGTTTACGACGATCGTAATATATTGTAACTCATCATATACGAGACGACGATTTACGGTCGCATACGATCGTCGTAACACTCGACCTGGGGGGTACCAATCGTTTCTTAACACTGAAATACATTTCATTGATTGCAATCAACTCATGCTCCCTACGATTAATCAATAATATTTTATAAACAATCCTAAAACTTAAATGTAATAGTACGGCCCTGTACGCCCTTGAACAAAATGATATTAACTGACATTAAAATTTTTCCTTCCGTCGTTTTTGTGAAACTAGCATCTTCAAGAAAACTAAGTTACATCAACTGAAATTATTCGTTTTATATCATTTCTACTAAGGTCCACACAACATCAATGTCAAAGAAAAATAACCTTCATCATAATCATCTATATCTCTAATTCCTTTTCAGCTCGATTCAACATCACGAATTACATTCAGTCTCATTACTTTAAATGGTATGTTTATTTCTTCTTTCTGTTTAGGTCGATTCAATGTCAATGACAACGCAAAACTTCATTGATTTGAATCATGTTTCTCGCTTACTTCTACTTACACCAATTCAACACATCGAACAACGATGAGTTTCATTGATCCAAATCATCTCTGTCTGTTAGTTCTAATTAGGTCGATTCAACAACTCAAACAAGGGCAATTGTCATTCGTCCAAATCGTGTCTATAACTTATTTCTGTATAAGTGGATTCAAGATCTCGAACACCGGTAAGTTTATTTGATTAAAATCATCTATATCTCCTATTTTTGTTTAGGTCAATCGAACATATTGAATAACGGTAAGGTTTATTAGTTCATATCGTCTCTTTTTATTTGCGTTTGGGTAAATTCAATATCACACAGACTGATAAACTTTTCAAATTAAAATCAATGGTTATCTTTTTTTGTTTTAGCTGACTTTATTATCATGTGCAACGTTAAGTTTGGTGTATTGACAATAATCATTATGTTTTAGTTTGTCTTTGGTATTATGGAATCAGAGAGATCAGAAGGAAGTGATCATAAGATGTAGCTTTTTAGGGACACGCCTGGAATAACAGATTATTTTTGGAAAATTCGTTTATAGAACGATATTTGGCCTTCAAGTACGGTAGGTCCTTTATAAGGAAACAATGACAATTGGTGTACAAATTTTAAGCATTGCTATCACTCAGCACAGTGTTCCATTGACGAATTTCTAATACAGATGATTGATAAGGCGCAGATAAATTGTAGAATTGCTCATATTCCGACCCAGTCTGATTGGTTCCTTTAATTTTTGTTACATGAATCGATATGATCCTGTCGAATCTATTTGTCGGAAACGGTCGGATCCGATTGGATCTTTTCCCAGTAAAATGTTCGTCGGATTATGGTTCACTGGATGTAGGGCTCATTCCGACAAGATTCATTGATCGGAACTCTCAACCTGAGTGTATAGGGGAAAAAATTCTACGAGTGCAATTATAATTACATTAACATATTTTAAAAGTCGTATTTCTTATTTACGGTTCGATCCATAGACAGTTAAAAATAAAAAATTAACAGATTTAACCGACATTTTTCTCGTCGAAGAAATTCGGCCTAGTTTTCAAATAAGACTAGCTTCAATAGCCTATTGAAACTTCAAAATGGCACTAGTATACTTGACATCTAGATTTCAGTAGAAATTACGATTCTCTTCTACTTTTATGGTTTACATTAGCATGAGAAATAATGACTTTTCACTTGCTCGAATAGATTTGTCGGAGATGGATGTAATTACGTTCGAATAATAAAGATGAAGTGAAATTTAACTATTCAACAGATTACTCTACCATGCTTACTTGAGATATGAGAGAGATTCTAACAGATACCCCTTTCCTTTACTCGAAACTAAACTAGGTCATGTCATATTGTTAGAAAAATGGGAAAATAAACTACTATCTAACTAGTTTATCATTTCAGAATTAAAATCTGAGTATGACATCAAATAATAGAAGTGTCAGAATTGTTTTAGAGAAAGCAAACATTCATTCAAATTAATAATCACTTATCTTGTCTTTTTTTTATTTGTTAAAAACTCTTGAAAAATAAATCCAACAAAAAGAATTGTATATTAAGAAGCAAGACAAAATAATCATGCGTAGAAGCTTCAATTTGACACCCTCGATAAGTTTTGCGTAGCATCATTATTTCAAAAACCTATCGAATATTGCTGATATTGTGTAATTAAATGTATTTGCGCGTAAGAGTTCTTTCAACCCATCGTAAGTACACTTGTCTACACCGATTAATATTCTATCCGGACACGCGGATCGTTATACATAATTAACGGTGGTTGTTCTTAAAGAATAGCGATTATTTCATTCATTTTCCTTTGACGTTCAACGAAAGTGAATGTACATGAGAAGTATTCGTATATAAACAAGAACAATTATGAAACAAGAAAAACAATATATCCAGATCTAAATATTGCAATTTTCGTTTTCAATTTCCATTAATAGAAAAAAATATATTGAATAGATTTCGAAGTGCTAATTCTTTTGCATGAGCCTTCATCTTTAGTTAAGATTTTTTTCTTGGAAGAATTCGCCATTTTATGAGTGCAAATAATGAGTTTTTTATACTTGGTACAAAAAGATAATTAGAAGGATCATCTTTTATTTTGCAGCACCTCCTATGTTTTTCTTCCTAATTTATAATATACTCTGAAACTATGTAGAGATGTCAAGTAGTAATAGAATTCTATTTATTGGTGATTACACGTTGGATAGACTGAACTT
This sequence comes from Rotaria macrura, assembly GCA_900239685.1. Taxonomy (NCBI): domain Eukaryota; kingdom Metazoa; phylum Rotifera; class Eurotatoria; order Philodinida; family Philodinidae; genus Rotaria; species Rotaria macrura. The sequence goes on along the minus strand of OENT01001141.1, from coordinate 29,703 downwards.
GCACCAAAAATTATTATTATTATTAAACGTCAAAGCAATAATTGTAAGAGATATGTTGTTCACGACTTTTAATTTGAATAGGACTTGTCAAAATGTGTTGAGAAAGATAGTTTTCAAATATAAATTAGAAAATCTAACAGGCCTTAATGAGATGAGTCCAGAGTCTATTCATATTCACCCACGTGCGGCAGGAAACATTTAGACAAAATTTTGTCTGTACGGAAACACTTTTTATTGTCTAATAATCAGGATACAAAGTTCATGCACGTACGAATAGTACGGCTTATTCTTCAATATAAAGCAAGGCAATTGTTTGTTTTTTCTCCATTTCCTCTAATTATTTATGATAGTTTTCTATCAACATCAATATGTTCTAACCCAGATTTTGTTTTTCATTACTACCGACACATACAGACCGTATGTAAACATTCTTACTATGCCCAAAATTTATGAAGCTAAGTTTCATTTTGTGTTGTCTAAGAAAAATTTCAAAAGAAAGTTGGCTTAATCAAATTCACAAACTGTTGAACTTGAAAAATCGTACTGCTCATGATTATTCTTAATTTCTAATCTTTATCTTCAATCAAGATAATTATTTTTATCGTAAATATACTGTAGTTCTATATCATAAATACAACACTCTATAGTTAACGCGATAAATTTCATATTTCAATTAGCGAGACGATCAACAAATGTTCGATAAAAAATGCAACGAAATTTAGTTTTTCTTTTTAGTGAATGTTGTTTTTAGTATATATTCTTTGAAATTCCTTTTGAGTATGCAAAAGAAAAAGTCTTGCTTTTTTTGGTAATGAATTCAAAGATTAGTATGAGAATATTACAAAAGCTATTAATTTTTGAAAATCTCAGATCGTAAATGCTTAGTCTACGCTGAAATTAACTTCATAATTGAGTACCAACGTCGGTCTATATGACTGAAGAATATTTTTAATTATTTAATTCTGGAATGAAAAGTTTAGTTTAACCTAACTATAATTATATTTGATAAATATACATACAGTAAAAATCTGTTCAATTGTAAGTTTTTCATCTATGAAAAATTGATCTTGACATTGATTGAAATAAGTTGATGACGCATTTTTCTTTTCGAATTCCTACTTTCTAATTATAGAAGAACACTTATACCTTTTCACTTTTAATGTCTTTTAATGATAGTATAAGACTTAAAGAGTAAGATGAATCTGATACATTGTTGCCTGCATGACTTCGTCTTCCTGAAAATAAATAAGTGCCCTTATGTGAGACGAAAGAATCTTCTTCTAAGAAGAAGATTCAATTCATTAGATTAAAATACAAAGTCAAGAAGAAGAAAAAAACATCCTCTGTCGACTATTTTCTCAAAAATTTTCATTTACTTCTTTAGAAAACAATTAATTTCAATATAGAGTTAGTAAGAAAAATAAAATTTCTTTTTCAAAAGAGCGAACTTAAAAAATCATGAATTACTATTGGTCCAAGTTAGTTTTTTCCTTTATGCATGTCGTAAGCGGCTTTACAAAATAAGATACATGCACATAAAATAATCCCTCATGTTCAAGTATGTTGACGTTGTAAGCCATATATTTCGCTAAGCTAATCGTAGGCACGACAAAGGAAAATAAAAGACAAACACTTGTTTTTTCTTTCACAATCTAGTTAGGATAATGCTATATTCAGCATGTTTCTTTGATTATTATTATTTTTTGTTTGGTAGTAAAAGTTTCATGTAAGAGAAAAGTTTTGTACGGAATTGCTTCTTTCTTCTATATTCGTTGAACTTTCTACGGATATAAACGCATTTGTAATGTTCTCATTAAATACTTAGTGATATTTATGAATAAATACCATTATTGTTTAATTTTACATCATACATTTTAGAACATCTTTTCGATGGAAGTTCTATAGATTTAGCATTTTCTTCTCTTTATACATCATTCTCATTGCCTACCTCTATGTTTGTTTCATTAATATATTTCAATAATATTCACTACAAACATTAGAACGGAATATCTTAAGTAGAAAACTCTCAGTATTCTATTTCTGGATGAAGCAACTCATTTTCTTGGATGCCCGATTCGAAAAGAGGTCACCATTATAGTATTTTTGAGAAGAAAACATCTCCATGATGTTTTTCATGCAATTATTTTCAAGTGCTTAGCTATGTGTCACACCGGATAAAACTTACAAATGATTCTTTCTTACGAGCCATCCATTGACGACAATATCTTTCATATGAAGACATACTGTTGAAATCCATCTCGCTATGAGATAGCGAAATAGATTTTTCTCATTCCATGATTTTGATTTCAGTTAATATTACTATTCAAACTAACTTATTGAATAAATAAATGTCAGTATTTCCTAAGATACTACAATGGATTCAAGCGATACAAATCAATATCAAATTACACAACTGCTGAATATGGCTGAGTATCTTTTTGGTTATGCTGGTTTAGCAATCCTATTATTGGGGACAATGGGGAATTTAATTAATCTTATATCGTTCGCTCGTTTTGAAAGTTTGAAAACCTTAGCAAGTTCATTATTTTTACTTGCTTCTGTTATTAGTAGTCAAACTGTATTGATAACTGGATTACTTACACGAGTCATTGAAGGTTTTTCTGGCATAAATCCTCTGTACAGATCTTTGGTTCTGTGTAAAGCTCGTTGGATGATAAGAACAGCAGCTGGTGCAATTTCTTTAACTTGCATATGTCTTGCAGCGATGGATCGATATTTTTTTTCATGTCATGATGTACGCCGTCATAGATGGATTACAATTAAACGAGCAAAATATGCTATATTGATATCGGCAGTTTTTTGGTTAAGTGTTTTTTCATCTTATGCAGTTTTTTATACAGCACCAACGCCTTTGTCATGTAAAATTGCTGATCCAATATTTGCATATTTTGCATCGTACTTCAATTTATTTCATTATAGTATTTTACCATTGAGTGTTCTTACAATTTTTTGCATGTTAACATGGCATAATCTTGGACAACAACCAGCCACATATATAAGAGGTGGCATTCGTTTATATGATCAAGTAACGCGCATGTTAATTGCTCAAAGTGTTGCCATCCTTATTACCTCGTTTCCAAATATGATTTTTCAAATCTATAGTGTTTCTAGTGGATCAATGATTAAAGATCCTTTACGTATTGCTCAAGAAAATCTTATTAATGCTGTATGTGTACTCATTGGTTTTAGTACACATGCAATAGCATTTTATGTTTATCTTATCGCTTCTTCAACTTATCGGAAAAACGTTCGAGATATGTTTTTAGGAGAACATCGAATAACACCAATAAGAGCCGATGATATCATTCACATAACAATAACACAACCGGATATAAAAATGACTGTTTCCATAACTTGAAGTCAAATACTATGACAATAATTGTTCAAGAACGTTTACGTGATTACAATTTCTTTTTCAAATGTAAATAAAAGTATTATAAAGGACATTTTGATTCCTACTACGTACTACTTCATACTATTAACTTTATCTTTTTCTCTCATAGTTAATGATTGAGTTCGATTCTTGTTTACTATTTTTCAGAGTAGTTTTTCTCACAATTCAAGATTATTTCTTTTGAAGACGCAGATTTATATTTAGAGAAAACTCTTATTTTTGAATTGATTAGACTAAGTTTATCTTCCTTCTATCGAGCTCTTCGACGAACCAATATTTTTACGATGTTAGCTTTTCAGCAATATCATCTAGTCTCCCTGAAACTCTTGTGGAACGCACATTCTTTTATTCACTATGTTAACATAAGACAATAGTTTCATGTCGTAGTAAATGCTTTGTTCAAAATACCATACATGTCATTACATTCATTTCAATATTGATCAAACATTCCCCGTCATCTATAGACTGCAGAATGTAAATTGAGAGTTGTTTTGTGTTGAGATATGTTCAATCTCATTTCGCTATATGAATATATATAAAGAACATGAATTCATCAATGGTTTCAAATTTTCAAATTTTTCTTTAGACAAAATAGTTATCATATTGGATACTTAAGATATATTTAAACTTCCTAAAAAAGAAATTTTCGACCAAATAAAAACATCTGCAACTCTCATGATTTGCCATTCGTAGGAATTACCAAAAACAACTGAAATTTGCAAGATGCATATTAGAAATTTAAAAAAAGAAACCATGCTCAGGAATCCAACTTAACTTCGGAAATTATCATGAAATTAAGGTAATTATCGAAATTTCCATATGACTTTATTTTGAACATTTCTAACAAGTCTACAAGAAGAAGAAGATCCTGTCGTACGAAACAAGAGATATTTGAGAAGTTACTGTTGAATCTAAAATTGACGAGTAGTGTCTTTTGTATCATTGGTTAAGATCTTCTTCTCCTTAATGAACTTATTGAAAGATTCAAAGTATAGCCATATGGAAATTTCTAGAAACAGTTTTGTCAATCACGTAGTTCCCTTAATTTCACTACCTGCTGTTCGGGAAAGATTGTACTTATAGTGGAGAAGCTCCTGCAGGATGAGGAAATTTACTTTTTCGGCAGTTTAAACACTACTGGTATATTCTAAAAAAACGAGTACTGTGAAATTTTTTTCACAGGAAATAGTACATAAAAAAGGAACTTTCCATTAACGATCTAACTGTAAAAAGATCATTGATTCATATTTTGAAGCCGTTCAATGTCGAAAAACTGTTTTAGGTATTCCGTAGACAACATTTCAGATTGTGAAACTTGAATGCCACGTTTTATGGAGCTTGTCTAAATTTTTGTAAAGAAAAACCTTTATTGACTTGTCGTCAGTGACTTGACGAAAGGTGAATGTGCAAACAAGAATGTGTTGTCATAATCGTTCGCAAACGATCTAAACCATCTCTCAGAGTCCTTGGATTATGAGAAGATAATCGCTTGGATAGCCCAATCTCCCTCAAAAATTTACCATAAATGAAACAAGTGCCACAGAGTCTATCCTCAAGAGTTTCAAATCTTCTTCTCGTGCAATTATGAAGTTATTCACTTGTTACTTCTTTTATTGACTAACTAATACTCATGGGATTAAAAAAGTAATTTTATATTAGTCTATATTGAAGGATATGAGACAGAAATAAAGCTCTTCTAGATAATTGCAGTCTGATGAAGTGGAGGCATATGCCTTGAGTTGCCTGATATTACCCACATAGTTTTTTGCGTTGTATTAAGTGAATCTAATTTGTAATAATGACTTGAGCGCCCTTCGATTCGCATAGCCAGGGTTCGGTGGAAAAGTCAGACAAGCGCAATGGCCAATTAACAAACGTAGAAAAAAAAACAAGAAAAATGCCGAAGAGACAAATGCAGAAACTTTAAACGTCGAAAATTCAAATTTTTAAGTAACCTTGAAGATAAGAAAAATTTTATTAGATCATATGATAAAAGACAAACAAAAAAGGAAAAATCGAAGTTCATAAGTATAATTTCCTTTTCTTTGTGACCCAAGTAGTAATACTAATCCACTCAATAGCTATTTTGCGTTGATTTCATCTTTAGTGAATTGCGCATTAACCGTTTCAAATTATTTCTTTGTTATTTTCACTATACCAGTATACATATAATTATATAGTTTATGTATTAGCAATGAACTACTACACACTGTAAACGATAAGGGAGACAAACTTTTACTATTCTCGAAACATCTAACATCAGTTCGAAAAATAAAATTTCGTTATCTTTAGACATCTTGTGAATTGTCAATTTTCATTTTCAAGAATTTTGTGCTTCTTCCTGTCACATAAAGTTTTTCGACATTTACCTATTCGGCGTTTTTCTTTTCTGCATTTTCCGTCAACTGGCATAGTGATCTATGAGATGTACTGAACACTGTCATTTTTACTTGATTGATAAAACTGTCCAGTACTAGAGTCATTGTCTACTGCTCGATAGACCGAGTCGTACATTACGAAATTAGCCAATGTGTGTAATTCTTTTCAAATTTTTTCGTACCGCTGGAGTTTGATATATATATGCATACATGGATTAAAACAAACACAACGATCCTACACAAATATTTGAATTTTCTAAGTGCTACTTATTCTATGTCACAGTGATGAATTGAAGTTAATAGATTAGAAAATTTTAAACTATCTTTAGAATTATTTTCGATACTCTATTATTGATTTCTCATAGAAACCGTACTGTTTGATGCGATGTTAATCATTCAATTTTCTCTGAAATGAAATAAAATCTCTTAGTTAACAAGTTTTTTTTTCATAAACAAAAAATACTATTAAAAGAATTGATTAATAACATAAGTATTTCTTAATCGTAAGCTAACAATAGTGTAACACTTCATGTGATTTTCATCCGTCATTACAGTAATAATCGAGCATATATTTGAATGGAAGAAAATAGTTTACAATCAAATGCTATGTATGCGTATCAATTCTTTTGTATTACAAGCATTCACTAATAGTAAACTATGATAACATTCGTACGACTAATTATATTTACAGATCCTTCGTAACGAGGAAAATTATTCTTCTCGAGAAGCATATAAGTCTACTATCATGCCATTGTACTGGATATGACTCATTATTGTTATTATGGAAGATTTAATGATAAGATACACAAGTTCTGGTAATGCTGAATATAAGTCATTATAGAACTCGAGAATTTTTACAGATAGACACTCTTATGAATGATCAAGATATCCAAAAGTATGCACATATAAAAGATTATACTTTTGGAGATTTGTTTACAGCTACTTTACACATATCTGTGGTAATTTACATAGATTTTATTCAATCTATTGCGTACAACAATCCATCGATCCTTTTCCTTGTCTTCGCTTTATGATGTGTTTCACATGCTTTGAGTTTGGAGTTTTTGCACGTATTGAAATAACTCATGGTTCACAATTCGTAAATTGATAAAAAAGAATAAAAACAACATGAAAATATGATTCAGAGAAAAATCAGTTGTCGATTGATTTTATCATTCTGTATGAGACTCCTTTTGTGCTTTAAATAATTCATCCACGAATGTTCAATTTTTTGCCAAGTAGAAATTAAGAGAGCACAACAGCATTCTTATTATTAATTATTTTTTCCGGCATTTATAAAGGCATGAATGGATAATTGAAGTATCCAATTGCAATGTATGAAAATAAAACTAAGTCGTAATGAGTGAATTAGTGCAGTGATTTCGATGGTGTCTATCGTTATGATGTTAAAAGGAACAGTGGATATACGTGTTGAGTAATTCTTCAGATGATATGAAAAATGATATCATGACAACACCTTACACACACTTCAGCTCTCAATCACCATAATTGAAATCTTTTCAATCATAGTTTTGACTAGAGAGTCATGAATATTCATTATTCTCACCGATGTATATCAAACGTTTTCGGCAATCGTTATCTACCTATTATCGGTCATTAATAGTTCGAAAATTTTCAAATCACAATTGTTTTTTCTTAGTTAACATGTTTATTTTTGATCGGTCTCCAGATTATCAGAAACATCCTGTAAAACGATTAATAGAAAGATACAATAATATAGGAGAAAATCAACTGTTTCAGTCATTTTCTTGTGCATATAAGATCCAACATTGTGTCCCATGATTTGACTTTGGCCTTGATCGATTCCCCAATAAACTCTTCAAGAGATTCAACTAAGAAAATTTTCATTTCAGTCATTTTAAATGATGTAAAATTGTCTGTTCTTACCGGTCACGCTTGCCCGGTAAATGAATCGATTGTTTTACCATTGCATTCATCCTATTAAAATGAAAACTGAATCAAATCTATTCTGTAAAACAAAACAAAGACCGTGAAAAATGGTCGAACCGAACGTCAAATCGCCAGAACACATGTGAAGGGAAAGCAGGTGTAACGTTATCCGCTGTATTATCAACTTGTTATCCTAGAGGTAACCAATTTGGATTTTCTGAAGTGCCATTTGCTCCTTGTCGAACTCCAACCATTGGACGCCAAAACGCAAAATATTATTTGCTATCCCATGCAGAGATGCCTGCATTGGCTTTGACATAGTGAATTATTGCAATCAAGATCGCATTTTTTTCCAATGTATTCTTCTACTCGATGGCAATCACTCGAGCAGTTTGACTTTAGAGTCAAAGAGCTAGACCAAAACTTTGGCGGGGTCCATCATATGACTAAAAGATTTCGATCTGTGTCTTACTCTTGCCGATTATATTTCGTTTGAAGACCTTGAGATTCTTATTTGATTGCAAGAATTTACGAGGAAAATCAGGCGTATTATCTATAATATTCGATGCGCGAAATTGGGATCCAGATTCTATGAAAAATGGTTCGGCATTGCACCAAGTTATACTTTTATAACCTGATTCGAATGAGTGGGATCTGGTTGATGATAATCCGGTAGAATATTGGGTGTGTAGACACTTTGCATTCGACCACCAATATTACTTCGAATCTGCCAAACTAGTGATACAATCTGTCGACCAATATGAATATCATTGCTGATTGTAGCAAACCTTCTAGTTTGTCTGTTGGTTTTCTCTACATAAGCACTACGAATAGCATGAAACATTGTTCGTTGTTATTGATACCTGTCATACAATGTTTTATAAGCAGCCTTTTTTAATGAACCCTCCATATCGGGCATTTGATCCAGTTTAAAATTTGATTTACCGAATTGACTGATTGCATTCATAGGATCGTAAATGGCACCAATAATGATGATAAAAGCACGTGATGTAGCTGCTCAATCAAATTGATCGCGAATCGGGATCAGTTTAGAGTCATAATCGTTAGTGCAAATTTGCAAGGTAACTAGATTCAAATGGAGAATCAGATCCATTGATGTTGAGTTCAATATTTTTAAGAAGCATACTGATTACTGAAGGTGATAGATTGATGTTTATCAACGCAACAATCTTAACAATTGAAATAAACTCCCCCACCGATGATCATGCATACGTTGAAGAGATTCATCATTCTCCTTGGTAAATTGAAATAAATAATAAAAGTTAACCTTGTTCTGGGCGTAATATGTATATGCTTCTGCACTTCCTTGGTTCCTTCATCGTTGCCAATCAATTGTTAGAGAAACATATACACGAGACTATTGGTAACTTTTACTGCTAAATCCAAAGATTTCCGAAGACTATTTTCAAGTTATTAAACACATGACGTAGAAAACATCAACAGCCTATCAATACATGTGATTATCAAGAGGATAGAATATCAAGATCAATAGTCAAAGAATTTTATGATTATTTTCCGAGTGCGAAAAATTTGCACTTGAGTTCAAAAAGATTCCCAAGTGTAGCATTACATATGAGAATATGGATGTGCGCGAAGACTAGGCATAAACGAAAACTTACATCCATTAGTCAACTAATCCCCTAGACACTCAAATTTTCATTTTGTAGAATTTATCTTTGTGTAAATTCTACTTATAGTTCTCATCTATGTATAGTTTCAGATTTTATTGTTAACTTTAATCTCTACATGTACAGCATATTGAAACTGTTCAAGTCTTTCTGATCTTTATCATGCCCGTTAATATCTGGATTATTTGTGTGACTTAATCATTGATAAACGCACATTAAATAGTTCTAAGAAAAAAATCGAAACATGTTTTCTATGTAGACTACAGAGGTTTTACTGTTGTTATTTTTCCTTCCCAAAAATAGATATTCGATTCGATTATTCGCAGCTGTCTGAATTGAACCAATTCAATGATTGTCGAGCTCTACCTAGAAAATCGGATAATTAGAAGAATATGTTTGCTGTATTAGCTAGTTTGTTTCGAAAATTGATTATGTTTGTAGTATACTGAAAAACGGTAAGTTACGAATGAAATCGAAGAAGAAATTGAAAACAAATATATCTAGAGATTTTGAATACGTTTCCCGACATGAACATTAGTATTGATAACAAAGTGAACAACAGCGTGTAATATTCATGTCGAAAGATAAAACGTCATTGATTTTCGAAACACATGGCTTTTGATTTCATTTCTCTAGAATAATGTGAAGATATTATCTTTTATCGACAAGAATATCATTGATCGTCTATATAGAAACACGAAATGCATATAGACATTGTACGATTTGAATCAATGCTTCTTCCATAGTGACGGTATAACAGGAGCATTCTGTTTCACAGTTAATAAAAGCTGTATTCAAAGCATCTTTCATAGAAGAATGATTATATGGAACTCAAGATATAAGCAGTTAAGAGAAAAAGACACAGCCAACCTATTTCTTTTTCATTGAAATAATATATAAAATTTACTCAAGAAAATTCTGATTAAAAAAATGAGATGTCAATGAATTAGTTTTACAAATAGAAAAATTGATTCTATCAATAGATACATGTTCATTTTGGAAACATATTCTTATGTATTTTTTAAAACAGAAACGTTTTAGACAAAAATCAATTTTTAAAGGGAAATAGTACCTGAAATATTTTTCATATCAACAATTACTACAAAGAAGAATGTTCAATGAATAAAAGAAGATTTTTATTATAAAATTTAAACTTCTATCTTATGCTCTCCTGTGTAAATGTTTTTCGTCTCATATATTTGTTTCATGAAACATAACATGACATTTTTATATGCAAACTTTGAGATCACTTCTGTTTCTTTTGTTTTTAACTTCTATATTTTTTTTGTGCATAAAATGTGCGTATGATAAGAATCGAAAGTTTATTTGTGGATTTTTGTAACACTTAAATATTCACTTACCTATATATTCTGAAGAATGATCAAAACAGAATCTATGGTTATGTATATTGATGTGAGAGTGCCGGTGATAATATGAAATATCTTCTCATGTCATCTACAGAGTTCCCCCGCACATAGACCCACACCTAAAAATGTGTATTGTTGTACATCCAACTAGTTTTACAGGAGTGATGAATGTTTCTCTTCGGAAACATGAATTAGAATACATGTGCTGAATTAATGTTCATAAAAAAAATCCCTAATCATCGTATCGAATTCATTTGCAAATGAATTCATATGATTAAAACACAAATAATTAATTTTATTTTCTATGATTTATTCAACGTGTGTCGCAGAAACGAACGTAGTATCAAAAACAGCCTGCTAGGAAACCCTCCACAGCATATCTAAAATTGATTTATAATTTCTAAGTCTATAGAATAGATCATCAATATGGAAATCGATATAGCATTTGTAAGCCTCTGTAATTTTATGTCCACCGATAGGTGCTAAAAGAGAGAAAGCTTGTAGAAACCGACAGTGTAAATCAAGTTTTCAGGAAAATGCATACAGAATAAAAAATGTTCAGCAAACTCTGTCATCTGAATTATAGATCATTAAGAAATCAAAATGCATCAGTGTGAGAAAAAGTTCGTCGAGATAGTAGAGACATCTTTACAGCAATTTTTGAAACAAGCCCCAAGGACCAAAGTATTTGTCTTGTAGTATACTACAATCGAGAAGAAAACAACTAAGACTTCCCCTGTGAAGTTCCATAAAGCCGAGCAGTATTTTAGATTTCGTTGCTTCAAGTGATACAAACATTTTAACTAGTATCTGCAGTATTCAAAGGCAGGTATAACTCACCGTTTGGTTGATATTTAACTGATGCCTATATACGGGTTTCGATCGGTGCTGGTATCGAGCTGGAAAAAACCTTACCGGTTACAAGTCTAGTATGCAAATAATTATTTGAAAAATTAAGTATGAAATTACAAGATAATGATTGTATATAGTTAAAACTTGGTATGATCATAAACCATTCACTTTACTAGTAAACAGGTAAATACTTAAATAATGTACGTACCTAGACAAAAGGGAAAATAAATGTGCCAGCCCTAGTTTGAACAAGGTGGTATACCACTTTTAAAACTTTTTATGAAAAGATGGTTATTAGCTAGCGATGTTCTTCTTACAGTGATTCCTATACATTTATCATCACGTGGTGTTGCACACAAATATCGCGCAGAATTTATTTGTGGAGTTATTTTTGGATCTCTACGGGATGTTTCGAAAATGCATTCTTTCTTTTAGGTTCTCAAAGGATAGAAACAGCCTCACTTTCTCAGCCCGAATATATTCAAAAGAACTGAACCAATCTTGATAAGTCTTTCAATTGCCTACTGTTTTAGGCTTCTTTCTATCTCATTTAAACAGACTGAAAAACAAACGTATACTATTTCTGACACAGTTTGAATAAAAAATCCACGATGAAAATTCTTTTTCGTATAAAAATCTATTTTCAGAAGATCAATTCTCTTTTATGCGTCAATACTTTTTCCCCTCAATTGATGGGGATCGAAAAGTTCATGAACTATGCTTTACACATCTCTTGAATGAATCATTACTACAGTTTTGTCTAGAATTGAACAATAGTAGCACGAGTTTTTGTGCTCGAAGTCTTCAAGATTGGATTCCTTTAAAGTGCTACCTAATAGCACAGATTGATTATTTATCTGGTAAATGGCGTCGATCACTTCAAGACTATATTAATAATGAGAAAAACAAAAAAATTCGATTTTCGTCAACTTGAAAGGGGCAGAGTTCCTCCTAAATTTCATTCAATATCATTGAAATCGAACATATAGAACCATCTGAATCACAATAGTTTTATTTGAAGCTGCATGGGATTCAGCTACGGTTGTAAAACGAAGATTATCAGTAGATGTCGATGCAGCGAAGGCAACAGAAGATGATTAATGAAAGTCGATCAGTGTATAGAAATTTTTTCGGCACGGTTCATTTGTACAAATATGTTAATCAATTTCATATCTGTTGCTAGTTGACTAACTAATCATTTCGTGTACCTCGAGTAAATATAGATTACCGATTGTAATGACTTCAGATATTTCGACAAGATAGTCAATATCAACTTCTTTTAAGAGACCTAGCAGTGGAAATTCATTTATCATTACAAAGAGATTGGATCACTTGTAATACTTCAAGTGTCAAATGTATTCCTAAACACTACCGATCGGTATCAATGATAATGCAATGAATCTAGTTTCGTTGGGAAGACGTTATACAACGAAAACCTTGTACTCGTATAATTTTATATGTTTATCTCTGGTTCATCTTTTTTTTCTTAATAATATGTTCTCTTCTGCGCATCGCGATTTAATTATATTATCGACAACTAGTTATGATCCATCAGGTCAATCATTTGCCTTTTCATGATTTTGATGCTTATACATATGTAATCGCCCAACTCATTCAGTAGATCTGTTTTAAGATGAATGAAAAGTTTGTGTTCGCTATATTTTACTGTCGGATATGCAATTTTTGTTTTCAAAATTGGAATCTATAGTGTCTATCGTTTTGATTGTTAATTTGTCATGCAAACAAATCTACTGATAATCTATTCATAAATGGAGAGTTTATTTATGTGCTTGTAACCATAAGTTAATTCAGCTTAGATGTACTTTGTCATTTAATATGTTGTGTTGATTATGAAAAATGTGTCAAAGCATAGATTGCAGTTTCTGTTGAAGATATGTGAAACTTTGCCAAACATCTACAATAGTCTAGAGGCCACAACACGATCTGTATTTTTTTAAAATTGATTGTCTATAGAAAAATAACTGTGAAACATCTCTTTGCTAAGTAGCTGTATTTCAGTGAAATCCTTATTCAGAGTTCTCCTTTACAGCCGAAGATAAATGTTGATTGTTTGCTTGGGTATATCTCGTAAGGCGCATACATTTAGAGAAAACAAAGTACTGGACCAAAAACAACCATATCCAAGTTGTGATATTGAATGTGTGACTTTTTTGTCGATTTCTTATTTGTCAGTAGAAGAAAATTACGACAGTTAACAGATGGCGTTCTCTTTGCCAGAAGGCTTATTTCATTGTCATTGTAGAAGGTCTCCATTTTTCAGTTCCAATCGCTAATGAAATAGGGCATTGCCTAGAAACTTGTAATCTTCTATGAATTATGAATGATCTAAGTTAAAGATGGACACGCAGTGAATGAAAGAAAATAGAAAGAAAAAACTAACTTACGTTAGATTAATAGAATATAGCTATTGTTTCAAGAATTACTAACAGTGACATCTGTGATTGCTAATATACGCAGATGTTACTCACTTTAAATACGTGCACGATGCCACATACTTCAAATGGAATTTATTGAAAATTTGAGATGCATCAATGCGATCTAGGTGGAAGTTCGTCTGTGAAAAGGTCTGGACATAGATTTCTGTGGTTTCGTAATGGCTACTGTTTACTTCCGAACTTGGTATTCAGTGGAGCAAGAGTTTGAGAAAATACTTTAAAGTCTCATGACTCGACGGAATCATTGGGCTACTCAACTCATCAATTAAACAATCTGATGTAGAATGCGCCATAAAAGTGGATTTTTTTCCAGAAGTACTCACACAAAAAAGTGCAATGCACCATAAGATCATGTGGCTCATAGATGTAGGTTTTCGTGGCGTCTTTCTCAGTATGAAATACTCGTTGAAAAGAACACTATCGATCTATCTGTAATAGTCTATAGCATTGGAGGGAAAGCAAGGCTTTTATATTTTTCCGATTTCTTCTTTACCATTGATTGATAGTCTTGTTTCAGACAACGCTTGAAATTTGAGTTCATGGTAGATCGGTCCAAATCTATCGCTTCATTTCACACAAAATCGAATGGAACAGCGTCAAGTAATAATGTACCAAACCTGGATTTTCAAGGATTGTCAACAATCGAAACGGTAATCCAACGGAGACTGCTCACTGTATATAGTTTCTTGATTAAGAAGATGTTTGTTTTCTAACAGCGAGCAACAGCCCGTTTGACGAAAAATCAAGAACTAAAAAATAGTTACAAAAGTCATGAAATAAATGTGAGTATTCTATGAAAAAGTGACTGCAATATTTCATGATATGCCTGATACCATATAGGACATCGATTGGTTGGACCCAAGTCCATCTTCAACAAAAGAGTGTAATATTGATGGATTCAAACTAGTTTCAACTGCTCAACTTTCTGGCACGTCCCTGAATATCACCGATGTAAGTCGAACTAAAATATAGTTAAAAGAATCTGTTAAGATTCGATATAAAGATTTCTTAGGACAGCTTAGCGGAAAAATATTCTTTGCAGCTACATCAATATAATATTCTCTGCTTCTTACTATTTATAATTTCTTTCGGATTAGCTTTCCTGTCAGCAAAGCTTATTATAAGTATTCATGTAATGTTTGATCCTTTTTCAGACATGCTCTATAGGAAATACACAATTAATTGTTCCTTAGAAATTTCAAAATCCTGGAATTAAAGACACTGAAAAATGTGTTATTCAAATTTATAACGAAATTTCCCTAATCATGTACGTCTACTCAGAGAAGATATACATGACACTTTTTGTCCAATATGTGCCCGGTTATTCTTAAGCTTATGTTCTGATGCAGTTTTCTGTATTGAATGTTAGATGGAATTCTAATATTGAGTAGTGGCAAACAGTAGAAGACTAGTAAAACACTCAACTATTTCATGTCATTGATTAAATCTTTATTTTCATTCCATTATCTCGACATAGATTGATTATTAGTAGAAACGATATAGTTCGTTTGTTGTTTAGACTACAAATGATTTATTGAGTACGTGTCTTAATTTGGAACTATTAAGAGAGACGTTATATACAGTCTCTTCTACATAAACCGAAAATGAACGCGCTTTTTCTATACTGCATGAAAGATTTCCGTTATTAACAATGTTGCATTAACAATATTTAAATAGATCAGATCATCACATTTGCTTGTTGGAATTATCAATGGTTGCTTGTTACTCGCACAACAAGACCGATTGAATGAAAGAGATCAATTCCATAATTTAATTACTTTCTATATTCCAACACAATTTCGCTAGAAAAAAAAACACGCACCTTCTTTTGACACCGCTATTTATACTTGTTCTAATTCTCAGTAGCTAATAAAAATGAGTCGATTTCTTTCCTATTTACAGAAATAGCTTAGATTGACTTGATATCAAAATATAATAGCTACTAACGTAATCTCAGTTATCAGTGAAATTTCTAAAGAAATGCATACTTTTGTTATTTGAATTGCATTTTTTCATGCATTCTATTGCTATATATTAACCATGTTTCGGAAAATTTTATAGTAACATACATGATTAACAATTCATACTTACTCATGGAGTCATCGAAAAAATTCTTCGTATCAATCGCAAATAAATAACGAAAATTCCAAAGCCATGAAAATGACTAGAGGTAAGAAGACGGGATATTACTTACTATCATGTCAACAAGATTATATCATATGCTCCAAATATCATCAGAATAACAAACATAAATCGATCGTGTTGAATACGTTGTACTATGTGCATAATAGTAGTCAAAACATAGAGTAGTCATGTAGATACTAAATTTATTCCAACCTTAGTGAGCAAATCCTTGTGTTACTCAGACTTGACTAACTCATATTGGCATGATTGTATTCTCAAACGGCTGTCGAAGATTTAGAAGCGAAATGGGGGGGGGGGGGNCTTAAATTCAATTTCAATGTATTCAATACTCTTTCATCGTCATAAATCATGATTAAATTTGTATAATACTACTATGACGATGACTCTATCTTCAGCGAGTACTTGAAAATCGTATGTATGCATAAGAATAATACACTAAAACTTCTATTTATGAGTACATTTCGATTATATGCATCTCATTAACTTGAACAGGAAAAGTTTTTTTTTTCAAATTTAAAAGTTCATTAGTAACAACAGCTTGTATAATGTCAACAAAATGTGTTCTACAACTCGCGTGTAGAAAGAGAAAGAAAATGGATTATGCATATTGCCCTGCCATACACAATTAAGTAACACATAAAAACTACAATGAATTAACTGCTCGTATAAAGAAGAAAAAATTTAAATAAAAGAGACAATCATCATAGACATGAGTGAAACCCATAGGTGGTCGAACCCGTAGGCTAGGAGGGGCTGAAATATTTGAAAAAAAATGCAGATTTCATCATAATTCTATGCTTGATAAGCGAAAGTGGTTAGAAAAGGCGATGTTTATTTTTCTCCGAAGTTATGTGCAACCTGGTCCTAAGTGGCAGGCGGATATGTTTGCATGTTTTTGAAACATCTTCACTAATCAATTCTAGCGACTACTTTATTAAGATAAAGGAAATTAGTCAACGCATAGAATACATTTATGGTGTCGACGTATTTTTATTTATTTGTAGAATTTGCATCCTGTTCTTCATTTTACTTTTGAAAGATTTTGAAATGATAAACGAACAGTAAGCTTTGTGAAAAAATAAATGCCGACACCAACACCGACATCAACAAAAACAGCTTCAAATTACATCTGTTTTTGAAAACGATAAAACAAAAGCGTGTGAAGCTGCTAGAAATCCTACAGATAGTTCAAATAATTCATCAGTTCACTTATCTAATGATCATGGACATGTGAATCCAGCTCAAGAACTTATGCCACCAGAACTGGTAGAAGTTTCTACTTCCAACAATGACAACAACTCTTTTATCATGCCATTATTCCTCATATTCATAAAAGGAAACTAGATCAGTTAGACTCGAACAGCATTTGTTTTGATTTTCATGCAGAAGATTAGAGTAGGAAAACCTTTTTGGACGTAAACAATAGTTTTTGTATTTATGGCTTTTTTATTTGCTTTATTCAAGGTTTAAGATTGTTCATGCTTAGGTTGATCATGAAATAAAAATTTTGATAGTGTAGTAGAATTTTCGATTGTTCTGAAGGCATACAAATGAGTCAGTGCAGAACATTTTTTCATTGAAAGTTGTGACAACGAAATTTAAAAATCACGTTTGTCTCTTAATGTCGACTTTCTATCGTTATTCTCAAAAAAAAATTTGAACCCACTCCCAAGTTAGAAACGTTCCGCCACCTATGGTGAAACGTATCTATCGTCACGTTTTAGTGATATTCAGTTACATCAAATGATAGCAATATGTAGATTAACATTTGATTAAAACTGACTGGATGAAAAAATAAAGAATTCTAAATTTATAAATCATTGAAAGCAAGAGAAACGATCACTGTATTCAATTGAATGTGATTCTAAATGAATATTTATCATGTGTAGAAATATACACCATGCAAAAGGTTTTCAATAATGTGCACTTTCAAAAGTCGAACACTTGTTTGAGTCTAAATGATGCTTCTATAAGAAAGATTTCAATCAACTCTTATTTGCAGGATCATCTCTTTAAGCGTAAAGAACAAATCAATGCATCAATGGTAAGTTGAAAAATGTTTTGATCAATATTGATATACACACATGAACATCTAGGGCACCGAAAACAGAGTACAAACAACCTCTTTACCCATGCTAACTACTCTTACGACAGGATTGGGCAATTATGTTCAGAATAGTTCTAAATCTGAGTAAGATGAATAGATATTATCATTTTCTGATGAATGATATTTTGAATATTAGAAATTTCAAACGACCAACAACAGCAAGTGCTCGATTGCCGACACAATATTATAATATTTTTCAGAACAGAGAATACACTGGTTTCTTTCGGAATGATTTATTCTGTGAAAATCTTAAGGATGAATTATTCGAAGGATTTTCCATAAATGCTCAGATAATGAATGTAACAAATGATTGCACGGAAAAACAAATAGCCTATAATATCATGCTGACAGGATCTCAAGTGCATCAAGTAACACAAGCATATGATGCACTTGAGATTTTATTTCAAATGTGTTTACAGAAGATAGTCTACGACAAAAATACGAGTAATACTCAGTAGAAAGACATATTCATTTTCTTAACATGTCTTACTGAATGCTTGCTAGACTTTTGGGTTTGTATGCCACAAGCAGCTCAAATTATTCAAACATATTTCAATCATAAGAATATTATTTGTTACTGTGAAGCATCTGAAGATATCGGTCTCAAAATTTACTATTTCAATTCAGCAATGACTTCTCTTAAGTTACTGTGTACAACAGATGAAATTATTGCTGATATCATCAGTCAACAATTTCTATCGATGACAATTGAAGTGCCGAATGATTTAGATGCTAAACTATCCGAAAGATACGTTGATGATCTTATGAAGCTTTCCTTGCAACCGTCTTATAAGGATACCATCCTATTATTTAAGCAGCAAGATCAACTACTACTATTCGGTTTTATCAATTCAATAAAAAATTTTTCAATTGGAAATGAAAAATTAAAACAATCATTTAGTTCTGTCCAAATCAAACACGATTTAACTAATCATCAAGTATGCCTATTAAAAGACAGTAGATTGTTTCGAATAAGTTTGATTGAAAAACGATAAAATTGATTACAACTCGGACTATGAACTGAATTCAATGAATCTCTACAACTGAGTTCAATTCATGTTTCTCAAGATATTCTATGAGATTTTATTCATGTGTCAATCAGATAGGGTTCTGAGTGGAATGAACAGCGTAAAATAGTAGCTTAAACGAACATGATATTTCATCTTTGACAGGTTGGCCCTACTTTGGTCGAAAGTGGAAATGTCGAATATGCAAATATCGAAAATGAAAATTATAGAAATGTCGAAAGTAGAGACCTGCGGAGTCAATTTTTTTATTCCGAAACCCGACTCCGACTCCGAAAAAACTTCATTTCGCTGACTCCGACCCCGACTCCGACTCCGAAAAATATTTTTTTCCAACTCCAACTCCAACTCCGAAAAACTCCGGAAAACTCCAAAAAATTATTATTGAAAATGGATGACCTCTGGTGTATTTTATTGCTTATTTTTGAATACATCAAACTAGATAAACAGATGCGCTAATGGAAATCAAAGAAAAATCAAAGAAATAATTTTGAGTTTTGCATTTATGGTACTCTGAAAAATAAAAAACGACTAATAGGTGTTTGAGAAAAAACGAATTTCAAAAGGTGATAGATGAAAATAATGACTCTGGGAAACTCGTAAAAAAGAGAAGCACTTCAATTCTACTCAAATGCAGCAATATTTTCATGTAGTTCTCGTCAATGATTCGCAGAGTGTATTTCTTCAGAAATAGCATTGCTTTCGTTGGTCGATCATTCGAATCTTATACTGTCAAAATGGTTCATTTGTTCTTTTTTGTCCTGAAGTGGAATCTCACTATATTAGCAAGCGTTGTATTTTATCTTTTTTCTTCTTAACATGAAAAATGAGGATATTGTTGTGTGAAATAGCGAAAATTTATCACACAATTATAATTTTTCGGGGTTTATCGGAGTCCGATTAACCCCGACAATAAAATTGACTCCAACTCCGATTCCGAAAAATTCTATTCCACTAACTCCGACTCCGACGGAGTCGGAGTCGGAGTTCGGGGGCCCCCGCAGGTCTCTAGTCGAAAGATATAAACGTTGAAACTTGTAGTGTATGAAGAAATGAACTCCCTCACCCTCACTCGCACTCTGGCACCCGCATTTAGATAACTCTTTATTGTTTTCGACATCTTTACCTTTCAACACTTTTGCTTTCGACTAA
This sequence comes from Rotaria macrura, assembly GCA_900239685.1. Classification (NCBI taxonomy): domain Eukaryota; kingdom Metazoa; phylum Rotifera; class Eurotatoria; order Philodinida; family Philodinidae; genus Rotaria; species Rotaria macrura. Next base: position 9,246 of record OENT01001141.1, on the reverse strand, counting down.
ATTAGGATTCACCCTTTGACAGCTAATTAACAACTACAGTGAACCTCTTAGACAAGTCTTTCTAATTATCTAGTGTGTTTTATATTGACAAATTCGGTATAATATTCACAATAGAAGTTTTCCATAAATGAAAAAAAAATTCAATCTTTTTTTATCGTATATTCAGTTTCTGCAGGCGCTTACCAATTACCGAGGATCCTTACGCATGAACGCACAGATGTTCATAGTCGTTATGATTGAGACTAGACAAGCACTAATACTTTTTATTTAAGTAGTGGTACTAGTTACAAATTACTTGGCTAAGGATGCACATGCTGCTGTGACTATGAAGCATATGTTAATGCAGAAGAACAAAGAAATAAACATACATATGCATGTATATGTACAACACATGATTGAGAATGTTACTGACATCCTAGCGCTCGCAAAGAATCAGCGAAAGACTCTTAGAGGGAATAAAGTTGGCGAATAGTTGTACGAAGAATTTTTAGTGAAATGATATTTACATAAACATTCACGGCAAGAATAGGAAAACGTTTAATTAGCGGCGGGATTTGAGTTCAGTGGTACTAAGTACGAGTACTAAAGTAAATTCGTGAAAGTTCATATACTTTTTACTTAGGATTTCCTAGTAAAAGAATGTCAACTATTTTGTACACAATATCTAGTGTCTACACAGTGATACTAGAAAGCTTTTCTGTTATGATAGGTGTTCTTCTTCTAGTGACTATAGCTTTTCGACTTTCTTTTCTCTTCTCCATAGATATTCGTGAAAATAAAATAGAAGAGCCCATGATTACTGCTCGAAAAAAACTTCACTGATGAGAGAAGTTGTAATCTATCATGGTTCTATCTCTTGAAAATGAAATTATCTTCTTATGAAATTTCAAAGCTGGTTCACTTTCTTTTCAATTAGCAATCGATCATGTCTGTGATAAAAAATAAAAAAACTTTCTTAGCCTGTAAAAATTCATCGTGCCCAACACATATGTTTTTTTATATTAGATTAGCTTTTCGATTCTAAATGTTTTAGGTCGAATATTTGATCGGTTTTTATCCCAGCCGATTGAAAGGATTAGAAGAGCAATATGAGGGCTTACAAATCTTAGACACAATTCGAAATGGATTTTTTACGGGTCCTAGAAAAATTTACAAAAATATTAAAGAAGAACTACAAAGACTGGCTGCCAACAGTCAGCAACATAAATTTATCATTGAGGACATACGTTTTGGCTCGATAGCTACAACTCAAGAACGACAACTGATGGATATAAGTCTAGATCATAGTTGTCTCTTACAAATAGAATTTGAGTCTGAAGATATTATGCATTCAATTCCAATTTCATGTGCAAGTAAACGTACTGCAGCATTAATACCGGCTGCCATGTCGATCGATATTCGCATTGGTGATCTTGCTGAACAATCAGTCGATATGGTGGTTGTATGTTCTACATCACAGCACCTTATGAATGATATTTTGACGAAGGCTGGGACCGAAGTAAAAGAAAAAGTTGATGCAGCAATGGCACATAACCAAATAACGTATGATGGTTATGAAACGATCGGGGGGCAATTGCTTTGTCGCCAACTATTTTTCCTTCCTTGGACAATGTACAAAGTAGATGATGTGACATTACGTCAAACAATACGAAAATTTTTTACAACTGCTATCCAATATGCCATGAAAACCAGAAAAACTTCACTTGCATTTCCTGCTCTAGGTTGTGGTGAATTGAACTACGATCCTCATACTATTGCCACGATAATACTTGAAGAAACTCAGATATATGCAAGTTTTAACCTTAAAATATTGATAGTACTTCTTCCGGATAAACATGAAAACTATAATGCATTTTGTGTTAAACTTGCTAAATTACGTAATAGGAAATCGACAAAAAGTCTCAAGAATGTCTCGTATTCACACACAAGTAAGTTTCTTCTACTGATCACTATCTTGAATTCTTCCATTGACCTTTGGATTCTTTTGCAGCTGTTAAAATGATGTTAACAGGACCTGAAGAAAACGTTATAAAATGTAAGAAAACTATGCAGAATCATGTCAACAATTGTGTTTTAACAGTGGAATGTGATGAATTTCCAATTCATACTTGGGATCAAGCAACGATCGATTCTTTCTATAAATACTGCGTGGAACGGCATGTTCTACCTGAAGTGAATAAGTCAAATGGCAATTTAAAACTTTCAGGACCGAAAGAAGACGTCATGAGTGCAGAAACGGAATTTTATCGACAGAAAAGCATCAAAGCTGATGAAGAACGTATTGAATCTGCTGCTCGCGTTGCTTTCTGGTTCTACCAAACTGAAAATGGATCCTTTGAAAAGTACTCACTTAAATTAAATGCACTTATAGAAACGGCATATGCGAATGACAACGAACTAGTTCGTATTCACTGATCGATTGTTCATTGATAGTTGATTATCCATTTTCCAGGTTCCTTTTCGAGACGACAACAACGAAGAATGCAAAATACAATTCAAGGATAAAATTGAAATCTGCGGCAAACGCCAACGTAAAGTCATTCGAAGAGATTTTCACACACCGCAAAGTTGGACGCCTCAATCCGATAATGTTCTTCGTGTTAATTTGGATGAAAACGATCATGAATACATTAAAGTACTAAATCAATTTAATGAGAGAATGTCAGGAAAATATTCAGACATTCAAATCGAACGAATCCAAAATCAAAGATGGCATATAGCTTATAACGCTTACAGACACTTCTCTAAGCAGAAGGAAACCCAACAATTACTTTTTCATGGTTGTTCAGAAGTATCAGCCGGTATGATTATTCATAGTTGTTTCAATCGATCGTTTGCTGGTGTGAATGGTAAGCGAGGAAAATTTCTGTCTTTTTTGATGTACACCGTTTGATTTTTAGGTGTTTTATATGGAGTTGGAGTGTACTTTTCAACGAATGCCTCTTACAGTCATAGTTATACCAGTGAAAGTCCAACCAGTAAAAAACGTTGTATGTTTTTATCCAAAGTTATTGTCGGTAAATCGGCACTAGGTAACGACAAAATGAAGACTCCACCTGCTGGCTATGATTCAACAACGGATAATAACCATATATTCGTGACTTATCACGATGATCAAGCGTATGCCGCATACCTCATTACATATTCGAGTCCTAGTGATAATACTTAAGTCTATCAGTACCGGATTCAATATCGTACTGAAATTATATGAACAAATATGCTCGTATGTTTCTATTCAATTTATCATTCAAGGGCACCGGTGAATCAAAATATTTCGCATGATCTAATTTTTCGTTTATTTTCATTCATTATAGACATAATAATCAAGATACTTGATGATAATTTACAAATAAATCATGTATTGTGAACATTTGATACTGATACTAAGTTTGAACTTGTTTTAATACTACTAATCATTCTCATTTAAAATTAAAATCAATAATGCCTCGATCGACTTGAACTTTCAGTTAAATATTAATTTCAACAACTGAATTAACTCACATAAATCCTTTTATATGAACATGGTTCTATTACTTCAATGTACCTGGAACATTCTATTTTCGTTTATAGCTTTTATTTAACAAACTGATCATTTAATTATATTTTTAATCGGCGACGTGTTTGTTCTCAAATTGAGACACGTTCACGCTCTAACTACAATGAAGTCATATTTCCTAAAAAAAAGGAAAATATAACTTACACAAGTTGTAGATAACAATCCAATAGAATCACACAGATCTACTTGTTAATATATCTAGCAAATTTTGTTCATATTGCAATAGTAACAAATAAAGTAATTTCTTCGATGTTTTTACACCAATAAATATATAAATTTAGTTCTGTTTTCGATAAATGGTGTGTACTTTATCTCATTCGGAAAAATTTTATTTTACGATATTAACTGAACATAATCTTATGCGTACGTGTCTACTATTGATCTTTATTCTTTTCCCTTTTGAAAAACACTATTGCTGTAATCGTGATTGTGATTACATGATAAAGTCAAAGAAGACTAAGACTAATATTATATTGATGCAATAAGTGTCCGCAAGGTTAATACAAGAGGACACTATAAATAACAATGAAAGATGCAGACAACAGAAGAGTATTTTCTTTTCTGTGATAAAAGTGTTTGATGTTTTTTTAGTATAAATTAAAATTAGAAGGTAATAACGCTTATCTTGTATCACTTTATCTCAGTTATTTCAATTCTAATCTATTGTGACTTCGTGAATGTCTCACAATGAAAATGATTGTAATACAATGTTTCATAGATAAACATTTGAAAAACATTCTACATCTGCCTCTACACCATGACCAAGATTCTGATTCTTTTGGAAAGTTATGTTTCGGTAGAGGATGAAATAAAAGTGAATTGATATTGATATATTAATTATTTTAAAGATATTTCTCATTTAATATAGATCAATGTTCATACCACAATATGAATAAAAATTATAAGTTCGAGGTGTCAGAAAAGAAATGGATATGCATGATTATTATTCACTGTATCTTAACATAGAGAAGAATTTTTATTCAAATTAAAGCAATTGATATTTCGGTCGAAAGTATAGGACGAACATGATCGATTTCCCTTATTTTCTTCAAATAATCTGGAGCATTCATGACATCTTTTTACTATTTATATCGGCTCTTGAATTGAATGAAAGAGTTCATTTTTCTACTTCTATGTTCGATGACAACTTCGAGTAAAATAACAATCTCATGAATTAATATCTATTTCAAATTAAAAGAATGATGGATATTTTTGGAATGATTGTCGATGAAAAATATATTTAGAATGTGTAACTGTCAGTTTTTAAAAGAAGAAGCAAAACTGCATCGAATCTTTAATACTTGAACTGTTTTGAGGTGCTCTCTCTCTCTCTCTCTCAAGTTCTCGAACCAAGTTGCTTAACCAGAAAACATCGTGTAGTGTGAAAATTTTGGAATTTTAATATTCGACAGTAGATTATAGAATCTTTAGCTACTGTTAAATGACTGACTCAAATTTGATCTTAAAATGATTGGTCAATGACGAGTCATACACATTTTACTGTGCATTTTTAGCGAAAAAAGGATTTTTTTTTCTAGTATTTTTTTTTTTCGCGAAAACAGTCACCTTCTAAACCAAATAAAATGTCTCCATTAAAACGTAAAGAAATTCATCAAAAAAAAAGCTTCTTTTGATGATTCAATGCAGTTTCGGTTCGTGTTTTAAACAGTGAAAATCTCATATCGATATCAAATAATTTGTCCGAAAACACTTGTCCTACTTTGAATTTAAAATCGATTTTAGTAATACTTTTCTTGTATCGACATTGATCCTGAATCAATTTAACATTTCCATAGTTCGCTAATACGTATACTATTTCATCCGTGCCTTATCTAACTTATCAAGTTTGATACCTTTTTTTTTACCAGTTGCTTCTTCGTACAATTTAGATAAAACGCATAATTCTTTCTAATCGAATCTTTTCATTTATATTTTCTCTACATATTCATCCAATTGTTTTCCAGAAACATAAATTAGAAGGAACAAAGCCTTGAAAGTACTTTAACTCACTATCTTCACGTAATAGAGTGAAGCAGGTGTCATGTACTTCTAACCGCCTGAAAAAAAACTAATTGTTTAACAGTGATTCTGCAACTTAACTTTGTTTCCCCTTCGTAGAAGATAAATATTTTTAAAATCTCATAAATACATCTGATATTACAAACGACGTAGTCCATGGCACTTGAAAGTGACTGAAAGTTACCATTTACAAAAATATTGGTTTTGATCCATTGAATTTTCGACTTTGTTCTTGATGAAATACACTCTGAAAGGTGCGCTGAAGCTGTTCCCTCCCCCTACAGACGTGACAGAAATTGAAATTGATTATTAATCAATTGATCACATCACAGGCCATCATAGACAGGGTCCAACCTCATCACAGACCTTGATAGTCGTCTTCAAAGAGGACTATCGGAAATTATTTATGACTAACATCTCTCATTGAAATGTAGATGAAGTATTTCATTGTTGAAGTTCTATATCTCAAATCTAGATAATATTTCACATTTTAATCCGATACAGATCACGCTAACAGCTTCTTACTAAAAATCGCACTGCAAAACTACTGAAGCTCTTCATTAGATGAATTAACCAAGAAAAAAAAACGACAAACATAAAATCTAAAAACATTCTGAAAATATCACAATAATCTTGAAATTTTTGAATTGTAATTGAATTTTACAAGAACACAACAATTGGGTTTCAAGTAACATTAGTTAAAAATCGACAAATAAAGAGAGGAGTTTATTGTAAGATTTTTAAACCAGAGCAACATATCAAAAAGTTGTTCCTTCCTATTGACACGAGAGATAACATTATAGAATTTATTTAAATGAACAAGTATGTTTTTCATCAAAAGAATTTAACATTTAATGAACAATTCTGAGAAAGAATTTGAACGTTCACTTTGCAAAGTAGCATTGATCTGAAGTCACTTGTTATTCGATGCAACGCATCGCTCTACTTTGAAATAGGAAAGTGCCGGATTGATCATGTGAAGTTGATGAGTTAAACATTTTGTACTCGAATAAAAGTCTGAAAAGTATGACTTTAACACTAAAATAAGTTGATTGTGATGAAATTATCCTGCGAACACGCTCAAACGATTACATAATTAATATGCTGTGCATTTAGCGTATATGAAATTGTGAAAACTGAATACTTTTCATATCAAAATGTAGCTTTTTTTGCAAAAAACAAGAAAATATTCTAAGGTATTTTCTTGTGTGATTTGTCATACGAATGATTCGGACGTCTATTTTTGTTAAAATTTTAACTTAAATGCATTAAAAAATTAATGACGGCGTCGATTTATCCGATCTGAAAGTAAACAACATTGCCTGATGTCATTTTTCATGCGATGACGTGTCGTATTCTTTTCAAGTTTATTGAAGAAAATGTCCGTTTTTACTGTTACTTGACTAAATGGATTTCTCAGTTTTCTATATGATTATGGAATTTCTACCAAAAGAAATATCGTCTATAAGAAAATAAGAACATCATTAAAATATGATTTAACGTATACAAATTATGAATTCATTCGAAGAAAATAACATCAAACTATATAAAAGTCCGAATACATCTCGAAAAATTCTTAAATGATCTATCAAGAATATAACTAAGATGAGGAAAAATTATAATTGCTGATGAAATCAAATTTTTTTTATCATTCAATGAATTGACCGAAATAGTTGAACAGAAAATGACAACGACTTTTACGAATACAAGAAAAAAAGAAGAAACCTAATACTTATACGGTGTCATTTTCTTAATCTCATCATATAGAATTAAACGATTTTATAACGTAAGAATAGATTACCCTAAAGATATCAGGCCTAGAGTTGTCAAGCAACTCTTTTAATGCTGAATGACAACAGCTATCCAGATAGTTACTAATAGAAATGTCAAAGACTAAATCAACTCTGAAAAAACATGGATGTACCAGTCTATTATGAGTAATCATCGAATGAGTGTTAGAATTTATATAAGAATCATTTTTCATCGTAGGCTTAAAAACGAAAAGACAAGTAAATATGCAGTGATACTGACAGCACATACATTTCGATTACTTTCATTCTATCAAAGTATATAAAAAGTACGTAGCTCAATAGTATGTTCTTTATATGTATTTTTGTTTTAAATTTTCATCAAGAACTATCGATTAACGAAATCGAAATAATGCTTCTAGAAGTTATCTCATAGCTGCAAATATTAAGAATTTGAACGTCGTTGTTTATCACTGCGATTGTCATACAGCTATTTCCCTTATGAAAAAAGGAATTGAGTAACTCCTGTAGCATTAAATTATAAATTATGATTCAGCTGTTATTCATATTCACGAGAGATTGTGTCATTTTAATTATCTATTTTGAGATGCATCTTTTCAATATCTTGTGCTACTTAATCTTTCATAAATGCTTTGAAAGGAATATTTCATAGAAGCAATTGATATAGATTTATTTTAATTGTAAACGAACAAGATTTGTCATAACTTTTAATGGTCGATGTCAAAACTTTTGTTCCGATCGAAAACATACTCTTTTGAACATGAATTTATATTTCTATCAAAAAAATTCAACTCAAGCAACATTAAAAAAGCAACTAGGTGCTAATTGTTAACTGACAAAAAGATGTTTGACCAACAACATAAGAAAAACTGTATGATGATGAAGAATAACTATCTCAAAGCGAATCATTGCAATGGAATTTTTCTTTTTTAGCTTCAAACATATTCAGTATGCCTTCAAATTTTTAAAATTGTAACAATCCAATAGAATACTGAAGTTCAATAGTTAGTACGTTCATGTTAAAGAACTTTACTTGTTTGTTGACAAAAGATCTTGTCATTTGCGAGACAATGTTGTAGTTCAATGTTACCGCATGTCTATCTAGATGAAGAATATATTTCAGGAATGATTCGAAGGCATAAATTACGTTGCTTATTTTTCACCTCAAACTTTTTAATTAGTGCAACCCGTGAGCGATATGTTGCACTGAGAAAATCAGTACGTCTCCTGTCATGGAAAATAATTGCCGTTCTTCAAAAGCCATCAATCATTCAAAATCATATCTCGTCTCAAATTTTAAACTTTTAAATTTGAAAATAACAACGACCTATTTGTATAAACAAATATGGTGATAAATAAAATGATTTTTCGACATTGTAACATTTTTTATACTGTTAAAAATGAGCTTAAAATTAAATTAAAACATGATCATAAATTCCAGTTATTAGTATTGACTAATATAGTAATCTTCTATGATAACTGTGTATGATTTGTCGAAAATACTGAGAATCAAAATTTAATCAGTGAAAAATCTTCATTGAATACCATCATAGAACAGCTTCATTGCTTTAATCCTTTTCAAAGTACTGCTGGAGAAAAACTGATGTCAACTTATGGTTTTAAAACTCCGCCAGATCACTGAGAATTCCTAATAGGATATGTTCATCGAATTTTGTTTCGTTGTAAAATTGTAAGCTAAAAACAAAATGAAGAGTCTATTAATATTGTTTTCTCTTAAGTAAGTATAACGTAGGGTGAATGTTGAATTTATTGGAAATTGTAATTCCGTATCGAATACTCTCAATTTTTCGTGCTGTCTGTTTATTTATTGAAAGAATCAATAGAATATATCTTACGATTTTAAGAGAGAATGCATGAGGACCTCGAGAATGCTCATAACAT
>OENT01001140.1:30690-55601 GCA_900239685.1 Rotaria macrura | reverse complement strand
TATTTTTGTTTTTCATTTGAGTTCTTTACTAACTCGTCTTCTTCATTTTGTTCTAGAATTCATATATTTATATACTATTACTGAATATCGTAATAAAAGATGAACTGTTGTTGACTCAAATAACATTCTTTACAATCGAAACATTTCATACGATAATACATAGAATAAAAATTCAGCTCTCTAATGAAAAAATAGTGAGCGCATAAGATGGCGCTGTATAATTAGTGTTTACGACTGAAAATGTATAATTGTTTACGGCAGTAAATCTCGCGGCAGTAAATCCCGCGGCAGTAAATCGGTGTTGCGCGTATATGGATACCGTATTCCACCGTAAACCAGGTCCATGATTTACGACCGTGTTCTCACCGTACTTTTGCCGTAATTGTATCGTATATCGATCAGATACGGCTGTATTTCCGTTGAAATACGGTCGTAAACCATGGACCAGGTTTACGGCCGTATACGCTCCGTATTTGACCGTAAACGGTCATATACGTAACGTTTGTTTTCACCTGGGATATATCAAAATTTTCCGAACAGACTTGTGAGAGAAAACATGATATAAGATAAATGCTTCGCAGAACTTATCAACCCCCGAAACAATCTATCGGAAAGAGTAAAGTCGTATTTACGACTACGTCTTTTTCCATAGAAAATGCTGTGGATGAAACGGCGTCGATATTAAAATGTAGCATTCGTTACTGCTATTATTTCGAACAGGGTAGCTATCAGTTCAAGGAGTTATCTTGATCACGAATTTTCATCAGACTGCATTTATTCTTGTACACGCGCTGTGCCAAAGTAATTGGCATATTCTCATGACATTTTGGTCATACATTTATATTTATTAATCATCTATAGGAAACTTTTCATGGTTTTAATGAGAGGATGTAAAGATTTTTAGGCAATAAAATTCAATACTGATTACAGCTAGCGAGTCCAAAATGTTTTCATTTCTCTCTATCTGTAGACCTTTCTCAATCTGAGTCACTAAAACACTAGATACATGCACATACTCGTCGTTGCTGTTGTGGATGTTGTTGAGGTTGTAGACGTTGTTGTTGTAGTACTTGTTGTCGTTGATGTCGTTGTTGTGGTTGTGGTTGATGTTGTAGTTGTTGATGTTGTAGTTGATGTTGTAGTTGATGTTGTCGTTGTTGTCGTTGTTGTCGTTGTTGTGGTTGTTGTTGAGGTTGTCGTTGTTGTTGTTGTTGTAGTTGCTGTCGTCGTTGTTGTTGTGGTTGCTGTTGTAGTGGTTGCTGAATCTAAGGTACAAAAGCAAATTACTATAGTGATTTTGAATGTGAACATTTCTGATTTTGTAGGAAATTATGGAATCACAGTAAGATTTCGATTCTCAGCAAGATACAAGCAGTAACCTTTCACATATCGATATGAAAAGCAAGTTTTCACATTCTTTCTCGTTCAGAATCAATCATATGATCTTAAATATGGTGAAGGGTTTCGTACTTATTGAGTTGTGATGCATCTTATTTGCTGCTACATGGCAGAATTTATTACAAATTTCAGCTAAAACAAATGAAGCAGTTATTTCTACACTCATGGATTAATGTCAACTGATGTTTTCAAAGTTAATATTTTCTACTGTTCTACTGTTTTGATGCCATTATAAGAAATTCACGAGCATGATGCCTTTCTTATCTCAATATGGTAAAGAAAAGGTTTTTCATAACTCTTTTAAGTTAGTGATTATCATGAGGATAATCTGAGCACGGATTTTGGATCATTCTATAAAGCCTTGAATTGCTTTCGTAAATTTGAAAATGCAACTACATTTACTTCGTTTCTCTATTAATTCAGACAAGAATGTTGCTTTTATGGTTTCATTTTGATATAGCGATATCTATTTGTAACGAATAACGAATAATAAAACGTAGGATGGAGTGTTTCGTTACTATGCAGTATTTAGTTTATTAAGGTGCTTTGGAAACTAGAAGACTAGCATTACCACAATCCTCTGTGTATGATGTTCACTATGCTAGTATATCACTCCAATTCTGTCCATTTCATATAGAACTCACATTTATGTTGGAGAGAGAACATGGAAAGAAGAGAGAAAAGAGAAAAGAGTGAACAGAGGTTAATCTGAACAGGCATCTACTATTGACCACGAGGCCAGAGCGTCTGATCAAATAGTGATCGGTTGCTCTAACGTCATTAGATCAACAGAGGATATATGAAGGTCTTGCAATTATTAACAGTATACTATTGTCTGGGATCAAATTGTTTGCAAAATGAACGTAAAGACTTTCACAGTCAATTTGCATATTCTATGTTTTAAATAACATGTAATAAGTTTACAAGTATTCTCTCTTAAAATAGTTTTCAGATACCTACCAATTTAAAAAAACTCGAAACATGGATAATAACTAATACTTACTACTTTTGATACAGATTCTACTACTTTTAGGACTATGAACCTAGTGCAAAATTCCATCAACATTCAAAATTTTCCAGTGACATCCAATGAAATCTGTCCGATGATGAAACCTGTCTATCAATACGCTTTAGAATAGGAGAGGAAACCTTGATATATCAAATCTTGTTGTATTGGAAGATCCGACAAAATAAGCATTTCTTCGATTAATTCTGATTTGGAAACTTTCCCACAAAGCTTTTGAATTTGTTAGTTTCGATTGCTATACTGTAACGAATTGCGGAAGCTTGATCTAAAATTTTGATATTCAATTCTTCTGATATTGCTTCCTTGTGAGCATATTTTGCTTGGTTCTGCAGTTTTCCCTCAACAATTCACTTTCTTATCTGTTGGTTAGAACAAAACTATTAATGTTTCAAGTGCGAATCAATGATATCTTTCGCTTACCTATTATGATATAGCTATTAGATGCTGTGTTCTGAGAAACTTAAGTGTTTATCATGTTAGTCATTTGCTTATTGCAGCGTTTATTCCACAGGCCAATTATAGATTTCAAATGAGTAAATAACGGCGATGATATACTCTTTTCAAATGGTATTAGTTTCCAAGACTAGTAACTGAAAATACCATAGCACTTGTAGAACAATCTAAACTAGTCGGCTTAAAAATATTGTGCTTAACCTCTTTTCGGGCGGTCCATTAAATATGTATCTTCAAAAAGAAACATCTACCGAATAGAGAAGCATTCATCATTCGATAGAGACATTAAGTAGTACGGGCATGTGAATCCATTACATGTCCTTGATTTTGAATCATTCTGTGAGGGGGGGGGGGAATTCTGTCAAAATATTTTTCACAACTAAATATATAATGCATTGAGGAACCATTTCACTATCTTATATAGCTCATAAACAGTTAAGCTTGAAAAATTGAAGAGCGTTGTTGGAGATATCAGTTGGAGAAACTTGTCTGAAAATAGTCCTATGGGATCTAACATATATAATGTCAATCGATTTCAATAGAAAAGAATGAGTATCATTCAGAATAAACTCAGGCATTTTGTTTCAACAAAACTTAGGATGACATATCCCGTAGCAGTTGAAGCTTCGACATTAGTAAGTGTACAGAAATATGTTTTCCTTTCATAGGGAAAACATGAGAATAAACCTAGAAAATGAAACAAAAACATCGTATTTCAAGCGTCAATTTGCTGGATGAGTTAGTTATCTTCCCTCAAAATGATTATTATTTCATTGAAGGTACAGCAAAGAAAAGAATCAGAAGAATATTTTATGCCGAAAATCTGCAGTGTAATATTTCATTATTAACAAGAACTGTGTCTTCTAGAAACTAGTTCTTGAAACAGAATCAATAACTACTAGTGCAATTTCGGTGGGATTAAAGTGTGGAAAACGAAGTAGATGTTCTCGCTAATTCTCTAAAACTTGGTCTTTTTTGTACATTGGGGGACAATTTTTCACCCTGCTTACTTTAAAGTATAGAACTTCAACAAGGAGATACTTCATATAACTTTCAATAGGGTGCTAGTTACAAACGATCTCAAATATTTCTTTGAAGTAGTCTGTCACGGTCTGTGGTGGCTTATAAATCAATTAAATATTAATTATTATCGTTAATTCATTAAAATGCGTAGCCCGGCCCGTGGGGGAAGGAGGTCTATTTTGCTACTCTACGCATTTCAACACTCATTTTTGATTGTGTTTTACAAAGGAGAAGTACTTACTTAAAGTAAGAATAAGAGCAACGGCAAGTATGATTCCAAGAAGACCGAGACATGTACAAACTGCACATAGAAACCAAGCAGGTGAGCAACGCCTACGTCTTTTGTATTTGTTTTGACTAAAAATAAAAAGAAGACACATGATGATTAATATCAGTTTAGTAGTTCTTGGTGTGGACCATCTTAATTACTTATTTTCTTGCATTGCAAAATCTTCAATGCTAGGATAAGTTGCAAACTTGTCTCCTGGAGCTACTTTCGATCGATGAATTAAAATTCGATTATTGAGCCACGAATCAGATTTGAATGAACTTTTTGAAACCTATAAACATTCAACTATATCGGTAAATAGTATTCAAATGAGCTCTCATCGAACAAAACGTACATTTCTGCGAAACGAATTGATATTATTCAAATAGAAATTCAAGATTTCAGGGTGTAAAGTTAACCGATGATGGTATCTGTTTTAAGGAAAGACGATGGGATGCTGACAGAAGCTAAATCAATTATTCTAAAGTAGTAGCACATGCTAGTGTTAACGCAGTCAAACCACTAAGACTATCGTTATTTATCACTTGATCAAAGTATATACGATAGCACGCATGAATGCGTACGTATATAACTTAGTCTTGCAACTAGTAATAACAAGCGGTCAGTTTGGACGAACTAGGGTTTTTAATCTTGTCTTGTTTAGTTTTTGTCCATTTTTTCAAAAAATATATATTATAAAACTGTTTATCTTTGCATATTAAGCTATTTTAATGATATTTATAAAAGATTTCTACAAAACGCATGAAGTAGATGGTTTATATTAAGTCAATATTAATCAAATTAGACTTTTTTACATTTTATCTGGTCACTTTTTTTAATCATATTCCAAAGCTAGAAAGAAATGGAATTACGGCTCATTATTGTAATGTATTAATATTTAGTTTCATATTGCATCTCCATATAACTTCTTCTCGTCAAAACTGGGATCTAGAATTTTATATCTGTTTACATTGGACTACCAACATGGGAGAAGAGCATGCAAGTATGAATCTATTTTATTCGATGTTATATGAGATTAAAAATCAAAAATGTAAGTGCTCATGATCATTTAAGGAATGGCAGAATAAAACGAAGTAATTATTCGGTCTTTACTACCGAACATTCTTAATGAAATGAACTAAAACTAATATTCTTTTGACAGATTTTAATACTAAACTCTGCCTAACTAATAGTTTTACAAAGAATAAATTTGACCCAACGCCCAGGTAAGCAGAAGTAGGTAGGCCGCTTTTTTATCTTTTAGGGAACTTTATTATGTAGATCATAAATCATCCGGAGAGCAAAAGTAAGCATGTTAGAAAAACTAGCAAGTCGTTTTAGATACCGAAATTTCTGTCGTCAGGCAACAAGAATATCAACAGACAAGTTTTCCACCATGTTCTGAGTTAGCTAGGAAGATAGGATCGAGTTTCATGATATATTCTTCATAGTATGTGTTGATACTCATGTTACAGAAAGATTCTTTCATGGCGGAAGAGAAGTCTTGAATAAATTGTGATAGCGATTCATAGCTAGTTGTGACTCATATATGATGAGAAAAGCCAAGCATGGCTCATGCCCGTCTACCAGTGTCAAGATTGATAATGTATATTTCGTTTAGTGAAATCGTCAATACATACCTAAATAGAGACATGTTGATTTGAGATGATTTCTAATCTATACACTTTATTTGAGAACCTGCCAGTTTACATCTTTTATCCAGACGAACTATGGTGACCTTTTACTAACGGAAAAATTGTGATGCCCTGCTCAGATATGCATTGGATTAAACTCTTGTAGTTTGAAAATAGTGAACTGATCAACATCCCGTTAGGTACTATTAACTATTATGTGAATTTGTTTGCTTTTAATATCTAAATTTGATGAAATTTTCGTGACATTCTATAAATTTTCTTAATTATTATGAACTGATTGAACAATCATTTCACGAATTCAAATAATCCTGATTCTTTGCATAAAAAAATTCGGCCTGCGACTGCATTCTTACTCAGAGGAGAAAACGGTGTTTTTCCTAGTTTGAGTTTTCAGTTGTTAATGATTTTGCACTGTATCTAGATTTGAAAAAGGAACCTAAAAGAACTGTTCGATTCAATAGATTAAAGTTTGAATGATGTATCTACATATGATTCTGGGCATTGAAATATAATTGTAAAGGTATTTCGAAAAATCTCTGTGTGGATTTTCGAAGTAGAAAGAATTGTCACGAGCGAATGTAGAGGCATAGAAGAGAAACTTTGTATAGTGTAAAACCAAAATACTCCATTGAGCTGACTGCTAAAATCAAGGAAGAGGAAGTTAGTTGTGTGATTTTCAAGATTGTCGATCAGTCGCACTGATTGAAACTGACTTCTTAAGTATCAGATAATGGACTCAAGATGTTTCTAATTCTCTTGTTAATTTTTGTCATTCAAAATAATGGCAATCATGTTTTCACAAGAAACGGATTCTTGAACTATGCAATCAGCCTTTCCTCATATGAAAAAAACTTTGATATCGTTTCTTTTTTCAAGCATCGATGGAGAGATGCTACGCTATAAAGTGTTCTCTACTAGTTGTATTTCAGCAAACGTACGCCGGGTTTCGTATCAGAGGTATTGTTATAATAATCTCTGGTTCCGGGTTGCCATTGAGGTCGCCTACTCCTATAAATTGGGTCGCAAGACGACTCGTGATTAAAATTGTTGAAACAGCTTGGACTATTTAAACTCCAATCGATTGAACTCTAAATAGAAATCATTACTGATAATAATTTTTCATCGATGTCTTTGCCATACATAATTCAGCCCTGGTTGTGCAAAACTGTTTTCACGAATCTTGCGTACGCTTGGAATTCGTTCAATGCTTACAGATTTGATGGAGGATTTGAATTTCAGTAGATCTTGTTGAAAACCCTACGAAAATACATTTCTCCGATAAAAAGTGACATGAAAGTTTCACTTACTTGTCCGCTCTCCACTAAACTCAAAAGACGACGACGGTTAAGAACTTTCTTATCCAGCTGTTCTACGTTGACTCCACTTATGTTCTTTTGAAAACCACGTGAACATGCAGTTCGATCCTAGAAGTAGAATTCTTTCAAAGGTGTTCCACAATTCTAACGATCACCATCTACGATCTGGATCCATTACGATAGAGTTTCTCTTTCATCGTTATATTTCACTAGATGTCACGATGGCCTATTGAAAGATTTGTGAATTCTGATTAAAGGGCTGTTATTGATATATATTAGTCTCTTCCATTTACAGATTATTACATGCTCGTTGTTTGAAATCGCATTCTACACACACACAGAGGAGGCACCCTTTTGTTTTCCAGCTTTGATAGTTATACACAGCTATGTTAATGATTAAATCTCGAGAATAAGACTAGAGTTGTGATGAATGTTAAATCATTCTTATATCATATTAATAACCTTAATATTTTGATGCTGTATTCTACGACACAAATATTGTTTTGGCTTCTGGTAATCAAGAAAACGAATTTCATTATAATGATTGCGAAGAGGATAAAATAGAAAAGTGACTCTTGGAAACAAGTAGAACCGTAAGTGGATTTTTCTATAATAGACTATGATACAGTTATTATCTACTCTGATATTAAATTCTCGTATCGACAAAGGTAGAAAACTGAAGTTTTCCTCTAAAGAGTAGACCATTTTACTTACGTTTGGTATCATGCATCTTTCACTATAGTGCCGTATGACAGAAACTAAGATGAATAAAAAGCAGTGCAATTTCTAAAATATACATGATGGTTTTCCTCTTTGATTAATACGAATATCGCATACAGAAAATACGAAAAAAATAAAATAAAGTGCATTCTAACTTCGTACAGCATGTTTATTTGTGTCATTCGTATTTCTGTGAGATAGATTCATGATCCTTTTATATAAAAAAAGATATTAAATTTTCAGCAATTAATTATTCACATATCCTTCTAATAACGATCAAAACCTATGAACGCAGCTTTTCTCTCTGTATGAGTATATTTTTTAAGTAGCTGAAATAGAATCAAATAAAATCGACGACGCCGAGAACTTTTCTCACATAGACTACTACTAATGAGAAGTATATAAGCATAGTGTTCGGTTTAAAAAATACAATATATGAAGTAGAATTTTAAACTAGAAACAAAAGCATATAGCTCGAATCTGAACTTGACCCAAATGCATTTGGCTCATACCTTCCGCTTATATAGATATCTGCAGAATTACATTAAAAGGAGAAGTATTTGTTCGAGTATGTTGGCTATCAGTCTAATAATCTGAATGTCAATAAAGTATTAGACAACTATCGAGTAGTTTTGTACACTGTTGATTTTACAAAGAATATATGTAAAAGTCAAGAAAGCTGTTAGCGCTATCTGTGCGAGATTAAAATGTGAAACACGATTTACTTACTGTCTTCAATCGACTCAAAGGTGCCTTTCCTAATTGTATAATGAGGTTCATACATCTGCATCATGCCTTAGGTTAGAGCATAAAATTTTAAGAAAAAAGCACTGAAGATTTTCCCTAGACTCTGTTAACAAATGAATTCGGGTAATACCTTGAAACTGACTGTGAAAGTCTCCAGATCTCCGTCTCTCATGACCTGTCGGGATTCCTAAAATTTATCTGCAATAGCCAATTCATTAGTTATACTCCAACTAATTAACTAATTAAATTGTGTACATCAGCCTGTGATAGGGTAGAATTCTGTCTGCACTGATCTGTGTGTGTGTGAAGGGTCCTCAGTTGGGTCTAAAATTTCTTCCCTAAACACTACAACTCTCCTCTCACATGCTGTTTCAAAGTATTGTTGTATTTGTGTCTATATATTGCGTATTTTCTATTTTAGAGCTTGAAATATTTTACGGCTCAGCTTCACTTCCTTTGCGTGACTGACATGAAGAGAGTGTAGCTAAGATGAACTTTTCAGGCGGATGAAATGCATAAAATCCTACGATAAAACTTTCGTCTGTGTTAATTGATAATGATCGCGCTACCATGCTTGTAGGAATGTCAGCTCTATGCAATGGTTCAGTTTGAGAAACGACGTTTCTCATCAACAATGAAAGACAAAATGCACTAATCATATTGATATAACCTAGTAAGTTTAGTATTATGTACGTGACTTTCAACTTGTGAGTTCTCTGTAAGCCTTCAAGAATACTTTACCATTATGTTTGTTCCTCATGCTATTAAAATACAAAGATTACTTACATTATTCTTCGATTGAATGGATGAGGGGTTCTCTTTTGGTGTTACTCTATTGATTCGTTTCACCGTAACCTCAGTCAAACTTTGTTCCATGTTTGTTTCTCTTGTTGGTGCTTCCTACAAATAGAATGTAGTTAAAAATATGGCGCGAGTGATTGTGATTATTTCTGCTATTGTTCAATAGGGGATGGACTTATGAATGCGCTACTGATAGACGGCCAATCTCGTTTTTTATAGTCTGTTAGACCTCTGTACAGATTTGAGTGGCGTAATACTTTTCACTGACATGTTGATGGAGAATCGATTATCATGATGGAACTTGATTTTATTATGAGCTCACATCAGTTTCTTGCGCTGATCATGAATCTTGAGTAACTAAGAATATAGCAGTTTATATGCGATGCATCCTTTGAGTGGAACAGTTGATAGCTTCAGCGTATTTTCATTACTAGTTGTAATAAAAAATCCTGCTATTTGCTAGACTAAATTATAGAAAACTATCGGATTCTTTCTGCCTGTGTCATAAACTCGATTTCGATTGAAGTCTGTTCCAATGGGGCACATTCTCGAGAAGCAATCAAATATCTCCGTTTCAACACAAGCAAGCATACTGGTTTTTATCGATACTAAAAATAACAAGGTAGTTTATTTTCAAAGAATAAGACTGGAGAGTATCTTTTTCAATTGCTAGTATTCCTTTTAAAGAAAAGATGTTGCACTCCACAGTAGCAGAGGAAACAGCTAACCTCAGGGAGGAATCCATTTGCAAAAAAGAAATTTGAATCGTCGAAAGTTCTTTACAATACTATTTGCCATTCATTCATCTATCACTTCTCTGTTCTTCTCTTTCTCCATTTGCTCTACCTTTGTTCATATTGTCAGGACACAAGCAATAAATCTATTTTCATCATATATATATGAAGTCATATTCACCTGCTATCTTGTTGATTTCTATTCAATAAACTAAAAAAACCTGCCTGGAGATTCCCTATTTTTATCACAAAGTTAAAAGTACGAAGGATACAAATTTTCCGATACAAGTTGTAGTGACTATTCTCACATAAGGCCTGATGTCTTGTTGCCAGCCAATATGTATTGACTTTTATTGGGCGAATGTGTCAATGTACTACCATACAATTAAAACCCTCTAAAACGTAGAACTCAATAATTTATGTCCAAGCTTATGACACTGTGTTAATACATTCTGATATAGAGACGGAAGTCAATGTAAATATTCACTATCGACAAGATGGTAGACCTTATATGAGACTTGTCAGTATTAGCTCTATCTGTATTTTCTCATCTTCGATACACTTGACTATGCTGTGGAAAATGGGCTTTTCTATGCAGGCCTCTTCAGTTTCTTATATGCGAGCTATCAAAATACTAGCTATGGATATGTATACTAATGCTTGATTAAAAATTATTTTGAGTGAAACATCAATATGGATGATGGCAGAGTAAAAGAAAGAAAGGGAAGAATATCCATGATAGATGAAAGAGACCCAAACATAATGATAAGAACTTCTGACCATTCAGATTTCTTTTTCTTCACAAATGGACTCGTCTCGATGGTAAAATTGTTAACTCTTTTGTGTGAAACGTAAGAATGCTTGGTTCAATGAAACTTTATTGCTTAAGAAAAACTATCTCTGGCCTTATTATTGGAAGTGCATTTTCAACGTATCTTTACGATTGGGGAAAGTGCACGTTTGCTACATTCATCACAGATATATTCTTGCTTGTTTTTCATGAACATTCATCTTGGGACAATATGGACATGTATCCAGGTGGATGAATCAGATATCGGATCCGATCGGATTGCGTCGGTTTTATAAAAATCCTATGCAATCCTATTGGATTCTGATAAGAATTCGATTGGATCTGATTATCGGAATGAATCTACTGGGGAGATGATAAACATTGTGGTGTTTTGATTAAAATAATTGAAAAATATCACATTCCTATGCAAAACTTTTGGATTCATCAAGTAAAACTGTTGCTTGAGATATCAAACCAAAAAAATAAAATTTTCAAAAGTAAATTAATCTGTTGCTGATATTCTATTCTAATGAGTAGATCTATGGTTTAAAGATTCGATCCGACAATGTTGTAATAATTTGGGCATTGACTGTGATAAATAAAATGCTGACTTTGGTGAGCGTTTCGTCGGTGTCAAGATGGAAAAATGAGGTGCCTAATTTGAAGCATAGCTTGAGTAAAGGGGGGCGGGCTGGTACCGGCTTTGTATGCAGTTAAAGTACGAAAGTTAGGTACAAAATAAACTCTAGTATTACTGCTGAGCATGCGAATATGACTTTTACCCAATTCGATCTGTATCCATCTCAATGTGAGTGACTGCTTTTGCCAGATCTCTTTCCTAATCCTATAATCGTAGAACTAGCACAACTGTTTTGTTTATATTTCTATTTCATCACTTACAGTGCCATCCATCATATCTATCATATAGTTGCATATTTTGATAATTTTACTTTCTTTATTCATTCTTATTTTAAAGCATAATATCTTTCTAGTTTCATTTTCGACATTCGTAAGGATTACAATCTCATGTCAAACATCGCTGCTTATCCCATTGGAAGAGTGATGCACAACCGTACAATAGCAAGTTTTAGAACTCCAAAACTTTCCAGCCATTTTTAGAATGCCTGTGTTTTGAACACGATATTTTATACATACCTTAACACTTGCTGTTTGCGAATCGCCAATGTGTTGGTTAGAACCTGAAGGAACGTTTTGATCTTGTCTGTTTGATTGGGGTTGCCCACTAACTGATAATTCAACTTTAACAGAACTTGGTCTAACTTTTTTCACTCCTGTCACTGATATACTCTTCATATCGATGGTTGTAGATAAAAACTCGCTAGTACTCTATTGAATGAGTCAAATAAAATGTCCGAAACTAAAAAATGCTGCGTCTGTGACTATGAAGTTTTTCGTCTAATCCAAAAGCTTGCTTTTTTTATACCCGATTCCACAGAAAACATAAAATAATTAATAAAGAAATATTGTTTTTCTTTGATTGAATTTTTGCCTCGGGGTTCAAGGGTTTCTCTTTTTCGTTACTGGTTTTTAAAAGTAAGCATGATCGGCCCACATTTGTTTATTCAATTGAGAATCAACACGAAACTGATGAATGAATACTGAAACTTCAAATCAAGCTTTCTGCGTTCTCTATTGTTTTCGATTGACACGGCGCAAAGAAACGAAACAGATTCATCCATTTCTAATTTCCGAACCGATAGCAAGGAAGATATTAAGAAGACTGTGATTAGTTACAGTACAACAAATACATATTGGATTGATTGATGTCGGAAACAAACACATTGTTAACTGCTCACATATATGAATGAACGGTGCTCCTTTTGTAATTAGAATCAGATCGCTTGTACTAAGTCATAAGTGACTTTTTGTTTAACAAACTTAAATGACTTGAGTATTTCATAGATTATTTCACTTCATGTATTGATAGTTGTCAGAAATGATTGGTATATTGTTGACCGCTCACTTCGTCGTACGACACTTCGTCACGATCACTTCGTCGCAATGATAACTAGTTGCGATAAATTCATCGTATTTAAAGGAAAACATGCACTTAATTGGATTAAGTCATTCTGTTTAGTATGTTACAAAATTAATTACATGAATGTATACTCTACCATGTAATTATTAGAGTAACACAATGGGTAGAATATGCAGTCAGGTTAGAAAATAACTTTGTTTTATTGATACTATTTGAGAAATTATTTTGTTAAAGTTCAAGTAATCTACTATTATATAAAACTAAAATATTTCAGGAAAATGATTTCTGAGTAAATTTAGACCTAAGGAAAACTACGACTAACTAAGATGAAACTCGCTCTCGTTTGAAATTCATCATTCACTCAATATCTCTGAACTAACTGTTGGTGATTAGAAAATATATGGATACATACATAAATTAATTTTAAAAAAATTCGTATTGGTTTCAATTTTTCCTGCTGCGACTATAAATAAAAAATAATCGTCATAAATTCTGGAATATTATTGTTTAATATCATTATTATGTACAGGTGGTGTCTTTGAATTTAGGAGATTTTTAAATTAAAGAAAAAATTCTTTTAACCAAGCTAACTTCGTTTATATTGAAAAAGTTAAGTTTAAATAAATTTTATAAATTCATGTCAACAAATTTTATGCAAAAAGCTTATTTTACTTAATTTTTACTACGTTAAAGATAGCAACAAGTTAAGCATTCATTTTTAAAAGCATATACGAAAGTTAAAAACTAGAGTATCTTGTTTTAATTTCGTATTCCATCTATTGTCATATGTTTTTTTTGAAATATCTTTGGGTGAAATGCTTTGAATACTTTATTGGATCGCAGAAAATCTTTCAGTTCGAAGGTATTTCTCATATGAGAAATATGTTTTTCTTCAATTAACTTCCTTGAAATTCGATGCGGAAACAAATCTAGGAATTTTGTAAGTATCAATTCAAAATACATGAGCAGACATTGGATAGGTGTATTTTTCTTTTTTTTAAAATTTACATTATTGAGCAATCAGATAAAGATAAAATTGTACAAGGGGAAAAATTAAATAACAGACCCATCTAAATTCCGTAATTCAATTAATTAATTCTTTCGTTTATGTACGATAAATTATCGTGAAGAATAATCATTGCGACGAACTGTACTGCGACGAAGTGTACTAGCACCGGTATATTATGTCACTCGTATCTTCATCTATGTTTGTTGAAATCGATGAACAGAGTTAGTTTCGAAAAAAAACTAGCGTCTTTTTCTTACTATCTCATTACAGAATTTGACGTTCTCTTTCAAAAATACATCGACAAACGTGGAGTGATTATGGAATAAAATTAAAGGGCATACAGAGTTTCCCTGAAAATTGATGTTGTGCTAGACTGCTTCAAAAATTTGATTGGTTAAACCGAAACAGGTTTCGAAAATTTAGCTTTATACTTGTTCTGCTGTGTAGCGCTCCAAGTTTTGCAAATTGCTTATCACTGTTTCAGATTAATCGCCTGATACGAGATCTATACTTATTGATATAGTCTTTGTGATTTCTAGGGAAAAGCATAACTCATTGCTATATTTCACAGCTGTTCTATTGACAAATGATGCTTCAAGCTTTCATCTCGTGCGAATGTAACTCAGTGCAATCTAATGAAAGTACATATGAACGAATAAAGTCACCTTTAGAATGATGTACTTTTGAATAATAATAAAAAGCCACCCAAAACTTATTATGCTCTTCTGCGATGATTCATTTTTTAGATTCATAAATTTGAATACAATATTTTTCATTGATTATATGTATTGCCACGTCTGCATATTAATTATTCGATTAGCTTAATCGAACTGCATAGATTAGTGTGCAAATTTCTCTTATATACTTTCTTGAATCAGATTATTTGTCGAATGCTGTGAAGATTCATGCATTTCGCCTTTCAATATTGGTGCGACAAATTTTATTTTGTTTTGTTAGTTGAAAAGAGTGATTTTTCCCCAACCTGTAATGATAGTATATAAAGATATTCAGTTTGATTTTTTACACTAGTACGTATTCTGTCTGAATCTCCTTCTCTTCGTTGGCACTGATAGCATATAAGGGTGCATTCTTGGTTGTGCTGAAATAATGAGATGTTTAATTAATTGTAGTGCACCTCCAGTATATCAAGATAC
This sequence comes from Rotaria macrura, assembly GCA_900239685.1. Lineage (NCBI taxonomy): Eukaryota > Metazoa > Rotifera > Eurotatoria > Philodinida > Philodinidae > Rotaria > Rotaria macrura. The sequence continues at coordinate 40,507 of OENT01001140.1, read as the reverse complement.
TCATAAAAGTCATTTTCAGAAAAAAAACAAGTTCATTGACTCTCTAGACAATAGAAGAACTTGCTTTTTAGGTTTCAACATAAGAAAGTCAATGACACCATCTCTAACTCAACGTTGAATATGAAATGAAGTTAGAAAGAGAAGCTTGCTCTAGTTTGGGTCGTTCATCTCAAATTTAGACTACAGAGACCCATAATCTCCACAGCACGGTGTTGACTCCCAGCAGGCAGTGTATTTGTCTATTGCTTTTTTATTTGGAATCTATTTTCAATTGTTTTTATCATTCTTTCAGCCCTCAGAAAGTCTCCGTTGTACAGCCACGAAAATGGTCACATACACTCTTTTGCACTTTAAGGACTAAGAAAGGAATATTTGGAAATAGCTCATGTTGACTCTGCAAAATACATCAAAACTGTAAAAATATATAGCAAACAAGAGAAAGAAAACGAAAAAAAAAACAGAAGGAGTATATGAAGTTGTTTACAATTGTTGCTCTCTGTTAGAATTATTAATTTTTTAATCAAATCCATTCAAAATGCAAGTCAATTTTCGTGTTCCATGTTTCCTTTATTTCTTGAAAGGCAACGCAACTGTATGGAGAGGTATCGTGAAAAAATCAAGGTGATTTGCAGCTAGATCTCAAAAATCAAAGCGAGGTGAAATTAAAATAACTAAATTACCTATTGTGTATTGCCAATATAAGAGAGATTAGAGTACAGATCAAATTAAAATCGATTAAAAAATGATTGAAAACCGATCACAATCATTTATTAATAATCGATTGAGAAATGATAATTATCAATAATAATCCAAAAAGAGTAAAGTTTCATCGACTATTTAGATTATTTTCGAATAGAATCGATTTTCTCAATGAGTTTTTAATCAACTATAACCGAAATTAATGGGAATGATCAATGAAACATTGGTTTTTGGATTATTTTTGATATAATTGATTCTCAATCAACTAAGAATGTATTATTGAAATCGATTTTCAATCATGTTTTTATCAATTATAACTTTATTTTTAACCTAACTTTTTTTACATTGGTACCACGAAGCAATTTCATTTGTCATGTTCTCCTTTTAATTAGTAGTCATTTATGAAACGAAGCCGTCAAACACTAAACTAAAGTAAAATAAAAATGGTTTTGAGTATCGAATACAATGTTTTTAGGGACATATACATTTATTAATTAATAAATTTCAATTATTCTCCGAATAAGATATATAAGAATTTAACAAGAAAAGAAATTCAAGTCTCCGATTGGAAAATCAAGAAGGAACTCAATCGGTAATTTCTGAAAATTATTAAAAAGTGAAGTAGTGAAAAAGTTTCTTCATATTCGATAATTCATGTTTTATATATAACAGTCTTTCCTATGAGTGATGTACAATCAAAAAGACATGAAAAAGTAATCTCTGAAGATGAAAGTCTGAAAAATTTTGCATAACACAAAAAAAGCAATTGTTTACAAGATACGATAGAAAATGTACACAAAATTTTATTGATTTACAACTACAGGTAAAACATAAAAAGACATGGATGCTATACATTTACATATAGAAGATACCCTTCTGTTACCTTTTTGTATTGCGTACGCCTTTTTTAAGAGCTCTGAGAAGCAAAAAATAACGAATAGAAATACTTTCTATGTCTTGAACAGTTAAGGATAAATTAATTTGCCTTGCCCTTAATGGAATCTTTTATAATCAATATCCAATGTAATGATCGGATTAGGATACACATAGCTCTTTGAATTCCTATCGTCGCATAAATATTGATTATTTCCTTAAGCCACGATGACGATTAAAAAAGTGTTGTGAATTACACAACAGCATTGTTGATAAATGGCTTATACAATTTTATTCTTTCTTCGGAGGTCTCTTTAAACTTTCTCTGGTCTAGTGTGCTTCAATATAGAAATTTTTTAATATTCGTTGACATCCAAACTACCGTAAAAATATTTTAGAATTATAGTTTTTTCACTCGTTTTTCTCTTACCTTAATGCTTCGAATAGCTAATTATTTTCGTCGAACTAGATTTTAATTATTCAACTAAATTATCACCAAATTGATCAGAAAATAAACAAATCTATTAAATTAGGATTATGTTGCTTTTCTTAAGTCCCATGTTCAAATTTAACAATACTTTAACAATTTAATGGTCAATACAAAAAAATTCTCTAAGTCATACTATGCTTTTGTTAGTGACACTTGCTTGAATTTTCCGACATTCTCTTCTGAGGAGTCTAGTTTACTAATCAATAATTTGACTATGTATTTACATATGTGAGATCTTATTAATTTTACATTAAACATAATCATCGTTTCTTAAATGAAGCACATCTAGAAGTCGTTTTTTCTCCAGATTTGCATAAAACATTCCAGTCATGATTTTCTTTTTCGTTGTGCAAATTATTCTTTGAAATGCATAGAAGAACGAAAATGAAAAATGTAAATTTGACTACTGTTCGACAACATGCACGATCAATCTCAAAGGTCATGATTTTCGTCCTGAAGTTTGATGGCGACATAAACTACGCTTTTCTTCTAAAACTTTAGATAACTAAAGGCGTAGTTCTCGATCATTATAGAATTATGGGTTTAATGCTCATGGTGAAATCATTTAAATCAATTGGAAAAAATAGTTGAGTGAAAATACAAATCATATTCGATCGTCTGTGAAACACAGCAGGAATTCGATGAATAACATTATAGCTATTTGATAATTAATTAAAATGATGGTTCTGATGTGATCTAAGTCAAATCAATAAAAACTTTTTTGACTGTTTCCTATTTCTTACCACCTTGTGTTAGAATGTTTGCTGTTGACAGATCTAGATGCCTTTGCTGAAATATTCATCAAATCTTGAAAGGGCCAAATGCACTGAGACTTTTTCTTTCTGAAAATACTGTGCAGGTTCTTCCAGATTTGTCTCATGGATTTTATAATGATTTAATAATATCTATCAGTAAGTTTTAAAAGATTGGAATCAAACACAAACCGATCTACCGATCAAGTGTATGTATATATGTATGCGATTAGCAGAAATTATATGGATTGAGGCTGCTGTTAAATACTCTGCTGCACGGTATCAATATGAAACCTATTAAAAATTCAACAATGATGGGGTCCGTTAGAATGTCTATTTTCTAATAGCATATCAAATGTTTTTTGTAGTATTTGGTTTAATTATTCTCTTCCTAGTTTTTATATTAAACTTTTCTTTTTGTCTTTTAGTAATGTTACGACAACGACGTTGCGTTCGTCAGACTATTTTATTTTCTAATAAACATTTATATGTAAACATGCACGTACACGTATTTTTCTTTTTCTTCGTATTTTTCTTTCAAATGATGATAGTGGGACGGCATGACGATGATACTGGTACGATTTGTCGACTATATGTCTTCTTCCTCCGTCCCACTATCATCATTTGAAGGAAAACTGCGAAGAAAAAGAAAAATATGTGTACGTGCATGTTTACATATAAATGTTTATTAGAAAATAAAATAGTCTAACGAAGGCAACATAGTTTTAGAAACGTTACTAAAGGACAATAAGAAAAGTTTAACATAAAAATAGGAAGAGAATAATTAAACCAAATACTATACAATCAGAATGACCTTCCTTAAATGCAAAACTGAATCAAAATTTGTTTGCTTCATGTTGAATACTACTAATAGGAAAACAGAGTACAAAACTGATCAAATAAATCGAATGTATTATGACGTTTTCTTGAAGATTCGAAGAAAAATACTGCCTTATTGACAGTATTTCCGATATTAACCAATAAACATTTTAGTAGTATGAACTTGATTTTATTAAATTTTAACCATCGATTTGGTTCTCGGAGACATTTTTATAATTTAACTAGTAAAGTTCGTTTTCCTTTCATTTCAAAATCGATAAGAAGTAAAAGAGTTTGCAGAGAATAAGAGACCGTGCACTTCATATCTCAGTGACTTACTGAATGGCAATATTCACAGAATGTGAAAACAACTGAATGTTATCTACCGGCGTGATGATACACTGGACTACTTCCAAATCTATTCAAATTAGTCAATTATTCTCGTATTTCAAGAGATATTTCAAGAGCAAGAACTTTGTTCTTATTATATACTGAGTTATGTAATTCTTGAGAAGATCTTGATTGAGAGATCTTCCTCAACGTGCAAATGAAGGTCTAATTTTTGATATAAAAATAAAATATACTGAAAAGTAAAATTGGATGTAAGAAAGTAGTTATCAGTTAACAATTCTTTCAAAACTAAATCGAACAAGTAACTTTGGAAAAAAGCTATTCGATCATATGGTATACACAATATCTCAACTATTATTGTCTTATCTATAAACAGTAACCATTATTTCCGGGACAAAAAAAATACTTGAAAAAATGAATGCAGGGTGGTGAGGAAACTTATAACAACACAGTAGCAAAAACAAACCAAATTACGATAGTTTGCTTCTTATTGAATCCAACTGATGAGTAGTATATGCTTTTAGCATCAGTAATTATTATTCAATGAGAACATTGGCTAAATATTGAAAAAGGTTGTTAGCGCAGCCAGTGTCGGAGTTGAAATTTAGAACTCACATAATCCATTCGTAAAATATTTTGAACGCTTTGAGTGTCTGCATTAGGAGGGTGGGGGATGGGCGAGGTCTGTTATACGGTGGGTTGGCGGGGGTGCTATAATGGTAGGATGTATGGAATTTAGGGGAACCGAAAAAACTTCACTTTAAACTTTCACTCACAATTTTCTTCGAAAGCTTATGTGAGTTCCACAAAATGTATTATCCATTAGTATTTACGCAAGAGCCAGATGACCATTGATCCTTAGTCTTGCTTTTATTATAATTATCCGAAATAAACATTTCGAATCATGATATCTCAGCATAGATTAGGATTTTCTTCTCCATGTCTGCGTTTGCGTACCTTTTTGGAGCGAAAAACTTGAATCAATCATGCATCGTTATGTCTTGTCATTTCTCCAACAAAAAACAATAATAATTTGTCTTATGGTCTCACATATAATTTATTTTCATACTTTCTTCATGTTACATGCTTTAAGAATAAAAGTTTATTTCAAGAAGTTTTGGAATCTGTTTCATAAAAATATTTTCTATCCACATATGCGGAAACAAAATGATTCTGATGGTCGTTTACGCTTAACAAAACGTTAGAGCAAAAGCCCAATTAAGAAATACGATTTTTTGAAATAAGATCCGCATTCGAACATCTATATTTTATATTGAAACAGTTCTCCGATAAAACTTAAATATCAAATTGAAAAACTGAATTTGAATGCAATAGTAGCTCAAAATAGCATCTTATGATATGGAGATGTGATATTCGAGTACGTACTTGATTTTAGACAAGAGTGTAGATCGTATCTTTAAAGCATCTCATGTGTATCCATCTAACATTCAATTATCAATTATGTTTCTGAGTTTTCAAATCTTTCCAGAATAGAATTTTAGCATTCATTGATGAATTCTTTGTAAAGTTCAGATTTTATTGCATAGTAATGACATGGAATAGTTTATTTTGGACTTACTCTGGTTTAGTTTCATTTAAGCTCAACCGTTGATCTTCTATGAAGTTGTATGGATGGAGATGATGGCAGGTTACCATCAAAACTTGAAAATATATAGAAATTTTGTTTTAGAAAATGTGTAACATCTTTTCCGAATTTGTTGAAAATCCAAAGTCTTTAACAAGTATGTGCATGTGATAGTGAAGTGAAGAACACAACATCTCAAAGAACCATGTTCAAATTTTTGTTTTTCAACGACTTAGATTGCAATCGACAAACCTGATGGTATGTGTCACTGCTTGGAGTCTATTAGAAGTGGTGTAACTGTTAAAATTATCCGACTCTGTTTCTGAAATTTAATAAAACGAAAATTAAAATCCTATCTAAAGTCACGCCATACCTTCAAATTGAAAATATAAACGTTAATTTTAAATGTTTTTCTATTACTGAAAAATCTACAACTAATACTGGGTTGAGTAGCCGTTGAGATTTGAAACGACAACATGAAAGTACTGTTATAATGATGGATGTTTCTTGTTGCCTTGTCTGTATTATCCTTTCAAAAACAAATTTCTTTCAATCTGAGAACATATTCCAAAATGCATTATTTCGCAATTTTTCTCACTTTCTATCTTTGTTGTTCTTCACAAACAGTAATTAGTGAGAATATTTAATTAGATATGAACATAAACAGTAGATAAGGTAAAAGTAATGCTTCGATTATGATATATTGCAACAATTTAGCTGTCACTTTGTCAAGTTAGTGACATGCTCAAAATTCTATACCCATAATTTGAATGTAAGAAATTCTCATCAACTTTTATGTGTGAAAAGTCATAAAATCAACGTATCGAATGATGATAGTTTTTTAGATAGCTTACATTTCTTTAGTTAGACTTAGCTATTTCTATTTTCATTGTCTTAGATTTTAGTAGATAAATCCTTTTGTTCAGTTATATATTTGCCAGAATAGCAATCGATGAATACTTAATCTGCATAAGTATATCCTTCGTTCTAGCACACAGGAGTATCTAAGGATGCAACGGTGGCGATAACCATTCCAACCGATAACCGGTATGACCGGTAATAGTTATAAGCCGGTATTAACCAAAGTTAACCGGTATAAAATAAGGATACAACAATGAAAGTGAATTGTATATCACCGGTCCATACCAGTAACTAGTTGCAACCAGCATACACTCATACTAGCCGGTATTCGCCTAATCCCGCCGGTACAAACCAAACTAAGCCAAATAAAGTCGTTCAAAGGCGGTAGAACGGTTACGGCAATGGCCGGTTATTATTACCCTTACGTCTCTTGTATAAACAGGTTCAAAGAAGTTATTAGCCGGTATTAGCCAGCATTATTTGGTATAAACCTGTATGACCGATTATCGGTAAGGGCGGTTGCCGCGTTAGAACGGTGAACCAGTGATTTATCGTCACCGTTGCATCCCTACTCTCTAGTATTGGGTGAGATTTCGGTTTCGATTCACATGCTCTTTGTTGTCGCAAACACCCTCCAATGATCCACAATGAAAATAGTATCGTTCGATAGAGGATTATATTCTGTGTTCATTGATATTATAGTTACAAAGTTAACACATGTCGAGAAGCGAATTAGGGCTAGAAATACTTATTCCATATATGAGTTTACGAATAAAAAAAAGTGAGTATTTCTTGAGTAAACTTCATCTTTGACTCGCTGATTCCTATCGAAAACGGTATGATTCGATAGAGTATAAACTTTTGTAACTATCACAAGTGGCGAGAAAGCTAGCATAGGTAAGGAAGAGAATCTGGTGCTAACTTTGCTTACTTCGTTTGAACATGAAATTTTTATTCAAATTGCTCAATCATTTCCATTTATGATAAGTTAAACTCTAGCTAATCGAAAAGCACAAAAGGATAAACAATTTAGAAAAATAGCAACCAAGATCTATTAATCATTCAATATCATCATCTTGAATACGTTGCTTTGAATGAATTTCATGATGATTATGTCGAACAAGTTTTATTTGCGATCAAACGGTGTTTATCACATGATGTTAACCTTCACACCGATTATAAACATTTTAAAAGAAAAACATACAAATTTACATTAAGCCCGACAGGAATCAATTGTGAAAAAGTGAGATATAGATGTTGAATAAAATTTTTCGATTTTACAAATTTAAGGGATTATTCCCATGTAAAAACATTAAAACGAAAAATCAGTATATTCATGATTTTAATCGATTTCGCACACAAATAAGCAATGAAAATTGAACAGTTACGGTTACTTCCGATTAAATTCAGAATTTTAATCGATTTTTATCCTCAATTGATCAGGAATCAAAATTTTGCCACCGATTATAATCGATTTTATTCACTGCAACCGATTAAAATCGATTAAAGTGAATTTAATCGATTGTCTTCGATTTTTCATTAATCAGTAGAATCGATTTCCACAGTTATAATCAATTTTAATCATGATTTGATTATTATTGTCTCGATTAAAATCAAGTCACATCGATTACAACCCATGAAAAGGAATTAAATTCTGGAATCGATTATAATCAAAAACAAAGGATTGCTCTAAAATCATGTGATGCTTAGAATAGAATTCGAATCACCTTAATATTTACATCCATTATAAATGGCGTCCACATGGGTATAGGTGACAGTGATTATGATGAAACTGGCTTTATAGTCGAAAAATGTATTATTTTTGTTTCTCCCATCTTTTGAGGTAGAATATCAGAAAAATTGCTTGTGCATCTTGACAACTACTCCTCTTTTGTTTTCTACATCCACTTAACTTCACCATGAGGAAACATGCTGTCGAATCTTAGAAAGTATATATTTTTTCATTTTATATCTATTTCACTTGGATATGAAACAAATTGGTTTTCAGTCTTACATACTGCTGCCTTTTGTTATCTCCATGTATTCAACTAGAATCTGACGGAATTTCCTTTTGCATAATAGAAACAATTGTTTTCGTTTTTTTCGATCTGTTGAACTGGAATACTAAGAAAGTTGCTGTTCAGTCTAAAAAATATTTCATTTTCATTTTCTGCATCTATTGAATTAGACTACGAAAAAACTCTGTTTGCCTGCTTAGAAACTATTGCTTTCCGTTTTCTCAATATATTGAATTAGAATATGGTGAAATATGTCTTTTGCTTCTTAGGAACAGTTGCTTTTTATGTTTTCCTCCTATTGAAGTAGAATACCAAGAAAGTTGCGTTTCAGTCTAAAAACCCTATTGTCTTTGCGTGATTCCATCTATTCCACTAGAATATGACAAAACTTGCTTAGTATCTTAGGAGGGATGGCTCTCAACTTGAAAATCGCTTGCGAACTGAGACTCAGAGGAACATAGGTAATCGAAGATGCTGAGTCCGATTATGAAAACCGTTTCTGCTGACATTTGGGTTCGAGCCGATTTGTGGAAAACCAGGTCTTCAGGCTCAAATCTTTTTCAGACAAAAAGTTTTTTCGTGTATCCATATGAAAGAGCATAGCGTAAACCCTATAGAAAACTGCTTTTTAAGATGACTAGAGAAGTTTTCAGCTTGGTTTTTGGGTTAAAATCCGAAATACTGAGGATGAAAATGCTTTCGAAATTCAAAGTTTTCTGCCGTTTTCTCTGTTCCTTTTAGACGATTGCTCGTAGAGAGTTAGTAGCTTACAGCCATCCAAGTGTTATTCGAAAGATCTTATAAAGCACTAGATTTAACAAGTTACAATTAATCACACATAAATGAAACAATTCCTTCGTTTCAGAATCTTGAATGTGCCATACCTTATTTGGCTCGTACACCGATAAAGCCAGAGACAAAAACCAACATCCACATCCTAAAACAACACATAAGATGACTGCAAGCTACTGACTCTCTACTAGCAATTGTCAAGAAGGAACAGAGAAAACTGCAGAAAACTTTGAATTTCGAAAGAATTTTCATCCTCAGTATTTCGGATTTTAACATAAAAAACCATGCTTAAATACTTCAATAAACTTGAATTCGTATATAGAATCGATGCATGAATAGGAAAACCATCGTACATAATAGCATGAGATTTATGAAAAAAAGTTGTCTGATAAAAGAAAACAAATCTATTTTGACTATTATTCGTTTCAGCAGTCAAGACAATCGGTGGTTTTTTGAATAAATTTTGACATGAATAAGATAGAGACCTGCGGGTTTGACTGTTTGATAGCCAAGACCCTGACACTATTTTCATCAGTTAAATCTTTTTTGTAAGAAAAATCTAAAAATTGGTTTTTTA
>OENT01001140.1:0-30493 GCA_900239685.1 Rotaria macrura | reverse complement strand
TTTGATTGAGTTCATTTTTCGAGCTCCCAGTCAGTGTATGTGAGATCATTTTTCGATGAGAACAACACGTTCACGGATCCATTCGAAACATACATGACTCCACCCAGTTTCCCATTCTTATTTCAATAAATGTAAAAAACCAATATACTCCTATGGAAGTTTTCAGAAATACAGCGCGACTTTCCGATGATCCTCTAAAAAACCAATTTTTAGATTTTTCTTACAAAAAAGATTTAACTGATGAAAATAGTGTCAGGGTCTTGGCTATCAAACAGTCAAACCCGCAGGTCTCTATCTTATTCATGTCAAAATTTATTCAAAAAACCAGCGACTTCAGTGATTTCTGGAACCGACAATAATATCTCTACCTGTAATAAAATTCACAGAGAAATCAAACTGGACTTCTTTTCTTTCTTTATTTTTTATGTTCTTTTTTCAATCATCTACTAATATGAAGTATGAGATAAAAGAATTGTTCATCTAGTACGATCACACAGTAGGTGTTATACATTTTCAAAAATATACACGAAACCTTTTTGTTTTCTAATCTAGTTTGAACGATCGATAACTCGGATACTTAATGGAATCGCTGAAAAAAGAACGTTTCTTATTGCACTTAGCTTTTTCGTTTACAGTATAATTGTATCTTTCCTTTCAAAGTTCTATTTCCAAAAGCGAGAAGTACGAGCCGGATTCTGTAAAAAAGCATCGAAAATGTTAGGAACTTGGCAGCAGGAATTAAATGAACAAATCTAGTGACCGGATGTATCCGGTTGTGATCGAAACCACTAGAAAACTGGGAAAACAAGCAGCTGGGTAAGGTCACCGAATTTTTGCGTCTAATTTAAGGCATTTTCTGCAGAGCTATGACTGGAAACGTTATTATTACTGTCGGTTCTCGCTGGAACTTAACGGAATCTTGCGTCACGAATTATCGAGCCGGTAAAGAATATAAAAAATATTTTATAAACAGAAAGATATTTCTTGTACGTGAACTACAAATTCTGCAATATAACATCTTCTAATATGAATTGTATGGACTAGGTATATAGTATATTATAATTCTATGCAGAACGCAGGTGAACTATCAGGTGGCCTTAATACTGACGGAATTTGATCGGAAGTAACTGGGAATACCTTGACTCGGATTCCAACGTCAAATCCGACTGGATACAAATTATTTTTCATGGATTTCTATCAGTTTTCATCAGATTTCGGCAAAACTCGATGAAATCCGGATCTAATTCCGAGTCACTGGATTCTTCAATCTGAGTAATTCCACCCAGATGGATGATTTTCATCGTTGGATTTGTAAACTTCCAATGGGAACCTGGAGGAAACACAGTGCTTGCACCTACTCTCTAAAAAAACCGTATCCCATAAAACCCGCAGAGGGTTTCCGAGACACGGTTTCCGAGACTTCGAAAACCAAAAAAGAAAATGAAAATTTCGTTCGCATACCAACCTCAGAAACGGATTAAAGGTTTCCGACGTTGGATTGTTCCCAATCTCAAATGAGAAACAGCGGATCGCTATAAACCATGTCGATCGTTCTGCACGCCGGATCCTGCCAGGGCAGACATTAAAGATGCGGGCAAGTAACTGTATCCTGCAGGAACACTTGAATAATCGCTAGAACCTAGTAGCACCACTCCACCGGTATACTTTACATAAGTTTCTCCAATGATTTCCACCGGCTCTTGCCGTAAAACATAGCAAGTTGGTACAAACCACTACAAAAACGTGGCAAAGTTGTCGGCATGGGTACCACTCGCAATTTGCCACCGATTTCACGTGCTTTTCTACAGTATACGGTCACTCTACCACATCTTCTCTAGCAGTTCCTGCAGCATCTGGTTCATGAAACCACCGACTTGGGATATTGAATCTGAATAGAAATGAAACAGTTCATAAGCTTTCAACTTTCAAAATCAAACTCACCATTATTCCTAGTTCATCTATCGCTGAATCTAAATAGAAATAAACAGTTGATCAGCTTAAAAGTATTAAAATTGAACTCACCATTATGAATTCGTCATTATATCTTGGAGCTAAGAGACAAATAAAAGAAATAGTGATTTTCTCTTCGACTGATTTGACAAATGACTTCATGAGACAGAAGTATTAATGAAAATACTCAAATATACATAACCGATCTCATGATTCATACCATGAAAAGTGACACGTATTTTCCCAGAATATCAAAAACACAAAACACATTTTAAGCAGTCTTGTAACGAAGCGCATCATTCAATAATAACTTACAAGAAAAGCAAATCATCCACATCCACCAAAGTTTCCAATATCTCACTATCCTGCAGCAATAAATACTACGCCTTTATACAATATTAGTATTTGCTCAACGCTCCGGTTAGATAAGCCCCTTACCAACAACTTATGTTTAAACGACGAGAAAAAGCTCACACGAAGAGCTGCGTTTCTGACGAATGCAAGTACAATTGGAGAAAAGTAATAACGGATTCGAATTCCTGGGCCCCGATAACCTATTGCAAAGTTCCATCAAAATAGAGACAGGAGTTAAGATAAAAAATCTTACTTTTCAGCGATTGAATTTCCGATTGTCCCGCTTTCTGACGAATGGAAGCTCGGATCGAAAAAGTAATAAAGGATTCGAATTTCCTATCGTGAAGTGGTGTTATTATTTTGATCACAAAATGTAAAGGTCTAAGAAAAAGCTACCGCTTGTTGTATTTTCGTGATCATCAGGTATATTGCTTGGTAAATTTTGTTCATTGTGTTGGTTTTACGGTTTGGGATTCATTCGTCAGGTTTCCGCTTTTTAAATAGACCTCACCGGTATTTTTTATTCATCCTAATTTACATTGCATGTCAGGATGTGTGCCGAAGGAGGAGGTTTTTATGTGATTCCGGTCTGCTTCAGTCATATTATTTCTCCAGGAATCAGATAGTGATATTTATGACTCTATTGCAGAATTTCTTCAGTCGAATCCAGTATAAATCTGTAGGACTCTTGTGTCTGTGTAGAGTTTCCGTCGTTTATAAATTCAATGGATAAAGACAGAATCACATAAGTGTTTGTCTAAGAATATTTATTTGTCCAAAAATCTTAATTTATCTTTTATCATGAATAATCCAAAATTGAGACTTCTTATGAATTTCAAGATTGAATAATGTGATTTCAAAACTATAGGGTCCTTTCAGGTTTCGAAAAAGGGATGAATAAGTGTGTGACCCGTAATTAAGCCAGTTATGAACACTAAAAAGCAATTTCAATTGAAGTAAAGATACCTAAAAATGTGCGGAAATGAAAATTTGGAAAGAAAATTTGAACGCCTGAAACTTTCTTCTGAGATATTTTGAACACTTACTATGGACTGTTTTGTGAAACATTCAAGTGTATAATAACTGTGGAAACCGTTAACAGATTCAAGAACACATGGAAACCGATTTCGGTATTCTAGTATACTTTTTCGACACTCAGTACGCTCGGAAACCTAAAAGGTTCGCGATGAATGACTCCGGAAACCCAAAGTTATTCTCCCAAACCCATTCGGATACCAGCTCAGTTTTTCTGGTAATATTAGTTTCCTACAGTACCCTAACAGTTTCCGAAGACAGGGTTTGGTTTCCGACACTAAGAAAAAGGTACTCCAGAAAACCTCAAAGGCATTGAATTCGGTATTTTAGAGAACCCCAGGGTTTCCAAGACCTCGGAAACCTAAAAGGTATATTCGAAAACGTTTGAAAATCCCGGAAACCCTCTCGCAAACCTTTCCAGGTTTCCGAAAGGGTTTCTGAACCGGTTTGGGTTCTTTAGGAAACGGACTTTTTTTAGAGAGTATCCTCTGAAGGATCATTGCAAACGGCTATAGAACACTATTAATTCTCACCCTATTTTCCCGTAATCCGTCAACTCGTTTTAAGGGTCGCATTTTTCCTAGAAAACGGTCGCCGCTTTTATCGTGATTCTTTGCGTTTTCCAAGCTGACGAAAAACGACCTCATTTTCTCACACCGGGGTGCATATGGTGTAGCCACAAAGGACCCGGGTGGATAAGGCTGTTTTGCGACCCCCCCCCCCTCAAATCCGATTCATTTGCATCTAGTTTTAATCAGAGATGGTACTTGATCATATTTCACGAGTTGATTTCCTGAAAAGCCACTTTCAGAATTTTTGTCCCTGGGATCCCCCACAGGTATCATGGAAAAAAAGATTTCTTTTTCGACGAACTAAAACTAGATGTGCTTGTAGATTCAGGAGCGCTGATTACGAATATCACAATGAAACTTCATAAAACTGATTCGTTCATTAAATAGACCTAGCCACTCAGTTGGCCCCATTTTCCCTTGTACATATGGCATTTCAAAAGCAATAAAGTCTCAGCTTTCACCCATTGATTCTAGCAGCAAGAAAATGCAAGCGCACCTATAGCCAGCTGAACAATATTAGATCTATACATGCAAAAATTACGGTGAAATGAAGACGAAATATAGTGGAGATAGAAATATCAACCACTGTTACTTTCGATTGAGCTAATAAAGAGATTGTTTTTCATTATCGAGAGGTCAAAATTCGAACGTTTTTCGATGACAATTGGTCTAACAGCGATGAACTGCTACCTGGCGGTAGTACCACTGCTAGGTGTTGCAACGACACGACACATGAGGCGAAAAATATTTGAAAATGACACTCAGTGCTGCGATTCGGAAGTGGAACCGAATAGACACTTCGGATTGGATTCCATTCCATTCGGTTGACTTCCGTATTCGATTCAATCTGACCTAGGTTTCCAAAATCTCAATTCGATTCGTTTTCGGTCTCTAGTACACAGCATCATTTCCTCAATATCTCGGTCGAGTTCGAAGATGAGAATAATTCGTCAAGGATTTACTGAGCTACAGCAAGAAATATCATTATTTTCTATGCAAATATTGACCTATTCCGATTTTTGCAATTCAAAATCTTTGTCATCGTCAGAATGAAAACTCAACTATTACATACCATTCGACAGAGAATTTTGTGGGCTCAAAAACGATGCCAAATTGTAGGGTAAATGTGCTGCGTTTGAAATTCTCGCAATACCTCATTACCCCAAAACTATGAAATATTCACGTATAATGACACTTTTTCTTTATGGCATGTGTTTATTTCCCATAGAACTCACGTTGTTTTTCTGGAGAAGATAGAACGAGACAAGTATCCTAACTGGTGTTATATCATAGTGGTAAATATGGTGCATTTAAAGTTTCCTCAATATTGCACTTTCCAAAACCTATGAAAAACTTATGTATACTGACACTGCTGATCGATTCTTTTAGACACTTTGATCAAAATCAATCTGTCGTCAGCTTCACTTTTTGAAGTACACATAAAACCTCGGATTTGAATCTGAGATTTCTAGATTTTTAAGTTTAGTTCTATACAAGTTTTCTATGATGCACTCATATTTGTACAAATCTAAGGGAATACTTGAGATTACTAGAAACCATTACATGAGAACAGAATTTAACAATAAAATAATCTGATCCGATCAGTGCGCCCTTAACCTATTTTACGAAAATTTTTGAATGTTGCTCAGTAATTTCTCAGAGCTTTCTATTAATAATGCAATTTTAACTTATAAACAAGATTAAATAATATCTTTAAAATGGAGCAGATCGAATTGTGTGTGGAACATGCGAAATCTTTTATCAGTTATGTATGCGGGGAGTTGAGACGAGAGCTGGGCAAGTCAAGTCAATTCACTTCATCTCAAGTCAAGTGAGGTCGAGTCACTTCAAGTTCAAGTCATGCTCAATCAAGTAAGGATTTGGCTTAACTTAACTTCTGAAAATTTTGTAATACTAGTGCTATGTTTTTGTAAAATTTTTTAAAAATCCGGGCTTGGGTTGACTCGATTACCAAGTTAAGTCGAGTCTGGACTATTATAACGTTTTATGTAAGTTGATCAAAATGAAGACTTGAGTTGGTTTGACTTAACTTGTGACTTGAAAAACCTCTGGCTTGACCACCTCTGGTTGAGACCATCGAGTGTAAATATTTGATATTGATTGGGTTCAAAGATTTTCGAATCAGTTGGACTCTAATCTAGAACATGTTACTGATCAGGCAGAAAAAAATCATATCTTCTCCGTAACAATCAGATTTGACTTAAAACATCTTTTTATAAGTCATTAGATTATGATTAGGCTCGAGATTTACCAAAAATTAATCAGCTAGATCCAGCTCTTCAGACTTTTAGACCTTATAGTCTCTACTATTGGACGTTAATAGGGTACACACGATGTTGTTCGGTTGCAGCTGCGTAAAACACAAGCCGTATCCTTATCAATGTAATATTTCGAATAGAACACAAAAATCTTGCGGGATGTAAGTATTTGTATACACTTGTAAGTAGAGCCAGTACTAGATTTGTATTCTTTTTAAACACTACATCACTATGCCCATACTACAATGTCAGTATATGTAGTTTAATATTGATCATTAGGTAAAGATAGATATTTCTCGGATTCGCGTGTGTGATGAGAGTTTGATTATAACTTGCATATTAACACTAGCATCAGTTTTATTGTTAAATTATTTTACCATGTTCAAATGTGCATATTTTCATGTCTCAAATAAAATACACTTTATTATCGTCTTCATTGAAGAGACAATTTTGAAAAATGCAGTCAAGTCTTATCAGAACGATACTATTTTCGATCCCAAGTTTAAGCAGAAGATTATGAGAACAGCAACGAAATACATAAGTTTTACATTCCGTACAGTTCACAATCAGTTGAATTTTTTGAATCTGTCACAATACTCAGAATGTCATGGTGAGAAACTTCGATGTTCTTAATCGATGAGTGCAAAGAATCAATGTTTGTAAAGATTTAGAAACAGTCACCCATCCATTGTTTCGATAACGTAAGTAAAATCGATCGGGAATCAATTTTTAGAATGATCTTGCAAATGAGGAGAAGTCAACATCATTTGTCATTTACAGTTATAATGTGACAAAATGTACAGATACTTCATATTGCAATGAAAAGATTCATTATCAATAGGAAATGAAATTCAAATCCAATCACTATTTTCTCGAGTTTTTTGTGATTATCGACCTTTCACACAAGCATGGATTTCAACAATAGATTGCTAATGTTTTTTCATATATCTTAACATAAAAACGAGTCCTTTTTAGAGTTTCCTATTTTTTTGAAAGCTATGACTTACATGGGTATTGTATATTAAATCGGTTGATCGTCTTTGTTTCGTCATTTGTAAGGCTTTAAACAAAACAGACAATGTTGTTCCTCTCTGAATAAACTAAATTGGAAAATGTTGCTCATCAGAATTTGTTGTATTTCAATTAGTGTTCCTATTTTTCAATGATACTTTACATGTTTTGTTCGGTTTGTCATTGAAATCCATGGTTTTACGTGGATCTCACATCGAAATATATTTTTAAACACTGTCAGTTCATTATCTCGAAACTAATTCAGTCAAGTATCTTAGAAAATCTCTATGTAAAAAGTTAATATATCAATCTTTCATGTTTCCGTTGAGAATCTTTTAAGGATTGCCTCTTCTTTCTTGAATAATGAATCGAATGCTGAAGAAAATATACAACCACGAAATCTCAAGATTCAGAGCAAGTTTTCGATACCTTGAGAATCAGAAGTGATTTTTAGGAAAAACGAAATCTTGAAAAAAAAATTTACTCTGAGAAAACTTCAAACTTTACGGCAAAATGGATACGGATAGTTGGAACTCTATTCAGTTTATTTCGACTAACAACTGCCTCTTTGTTTAAAAATCCTGAGAATATCGTCGTTCATTTGAGGTAACATTCACGAGTGAATTGTTTGTTGAAGATTGAGCACGACTCCTGACTAAAACTGGATACGATTTTGCTGATATGATGCCTTCTATTTGCGTCGAATATTAAATCGTGTCTCATTTGTATCGTTGAAGGATCTCGGATTGCTAATTTAGAGAAAAAGATATTTAACAGAATCTTGATGAAGATTCTGTTTAAGCTCCAGACATCTTGAAAATAGGTATTATCTGAATTCACGACGGTATGCAGAGCAAAACACGGCGAGATTCTATGCTCTGAAATGCAGCATTTTTAAAAGAATCACCCTAATTGACTATGATTGGCCTCATCATGCAAAAACCAGGAGTTAAAAACAATCTATTAGAAAATGAGATTCCTATGCAGAGTTATCATGGAAACATGATAATGTATTTATGAAATTCAAATCTTACTTGATTTGCATTATCATCAAAATGACCTACAGAATAACTTAAAACATATATCAAAGCTCTTTCTTTTGAAGCTAAGTTAGAAAATAAGTCGTTCATTCAAAATGTTAGAAGTTAGAATTAAAAATATCTTCTGTCAAGTGAATTTTATCAATGCCGATCATGCGTGACAAGCAACTCAAAATATGAATGATCGTTTCATGCCAGTTGACTTCCGACAATGTGCAGCAGCTACTTCATTCAGCTGACTAAATGATTTTCACTTTAAAATATTGTTTTAGAATAAACGTGAGTAATTCTTGTTCATGTTTTTTAAATTAAGTTCAAAGAAATCTATTTCATGATTCAATGTGCTTTCGTAAATGTAAATCGAAATTTTCGATGATCACAATATGTTTGTTGGTAAGATATTCAATCAGACGTAAGGAGATAAGTTGATATTTTAAATGTCGAAAGTCTATCATCACAATAGAAAATTCTGTAAATATTCAGTTGCAGTAGGTTTCTGTCAGTGTTTAGTCGAGTATGGATGTTTTCTTACTTTCTTCCCATTCATAGTATTGACGTTTGGAAACGTGTTTTACCGAATTATATTGTTTATCCTCGGAATTATATTGAAGAGTAACATTCGAATGCTAATGAACATGCCGAGGAATATCGATGGATTAATTCTTCGAGAAGGAAACTTCAATCCGAATCTTCAGTCTTTTGGATTTGAATTCGATAAAAATAAAAAAATGACTTCATTGTCCTACGGAAGGAGCATTCATCTCCCTGGTGTTTTATTGTTGATGCCTTTTTTCTCTTTAATTAACAGATGATGGACAACAAAAACAAACAACAAGCATTAGATAAACTGTTGCTTATTCAATAATTTTCTTGTTTTTTTACTGTTTAGACGAGCACTTCAGGAAATTCAAAGTGAACATCTTTGCCGGTAAGTTTTTTGTAAACAGCTTGGAACGCAGGTACCTAAAAAACATAAATTTGATTCTTGTTTTCCGAAGAAAATTGCATATAAATCATGCGAACCTTATTTTCAACAAGTGTTTGTTGATTTTTATCAAGATGAACCTTGAATAGACGAGATCCATCCAATTTAATACGAATACGTTTGCCTGTTATCTCGGCTGGATAAACGAGATCGTGCAAAATTGCATCATGGACTGCTGTTAATGTTCGACTGTGAGACGAGAGAAATGATTTTACTTCGAATTAAAGTTTCAAAACGGACAAAGGAAAACATACTTTCGTGGACGTTTTTGTTTCGATTGTGTTTTCGATTTGCGTGTTGGTTTTGGCAAAATTCGACGCTATAAATGGCGAAATTAGTTTCATGATAAAAAGAAATCAAATAATGAAAAATAAACCTGTCCAAGAAGAACAACAGTTTGATTATACTTCTTTTCAAGTTCAGAAACAAGTAATGAATGAACTCGTTGAAATCCTTTTACTTTTGGCACTGGAATATAAATAACAAGGGCTGCTCGTCCGTCGCCCAATTCGATTTTCTATAGAATAAAACAAAACGATATAGATTCAATCAATCGTAAGAAAATAGGTTCTCTAACCTTAGCTCCAGTGATATAGAGTTCTCGTAATTGACCTTTAAATTGTGGATTTCCTTCGAGTTCAGTCAAATGCTAGAAAAAGGAATTGAATAAAAGCAAGTCGAAGAAAATGTCTTTCCTACTTGAGCAACATCAACTTCAAGAGCCGTTGGTGTTTCACCACCACTTTTCATGATCTTAGTACCGGTACTCATTGTTGACAAGAAGAACTTTTTCGTCAAACAATCTAGAAAAAAGAATTTTCGTTCGAAACTTTCTACATCATCTAAATGTATGAATGAATTGAAAAAAACAACAAATGGATCCTCCACCATACTCCATATTTTATCATATTGAATGAAATGATTATCTTACATTGTATTTTCAGGTTTTATTTCAATTAACAAAAAATATTTTTTAATCAAAGAAAATATTTAAGAAAACAAGAAAATTAAAAAACTATTCTTTTCTTTTCGACAACTATGAAGCCTATTGATTGGATCAAATAAGTGCACCAATAGAACACTTTCATCGATTATTCAACAGATACGAAAACTGGATGAAGAATAAAACCGTATATATGTGTATTTAAATAATAAATATCAATGGATCCAAACGGTGGAAAGCCACTTTCTCCATGGAAAGCTCCATCGCGTATTTCATTAAAACGAATTCGGCACAAAATTAATTCGGAGTTCTCACTTCAAACAAATTTAGCATCAACAATTGATAAAAACCTTCAAAAACCAAATGTAAAGCGAAATCGTCTCGTTATTAACAAATTTGCATTAGCGCGTACAATATCAACGCCAGCCGCTGATGAAAATCTAACACCAACAATCATAGAAAAAACCAATGATGATCAACATTTACTGGCACGTCTTCATAAGATAATGCCACCTCCATCAGCAGCATCAATGATCAATGAAAAACATTTTAATATTCGTTTCAAAAGTTTTCCATTCGAAGAGACATTCCATAATTCGGAATCAAGTAAATAATAAACTACCAGAATCCTTAAGCGAAGAAATCGAGCACCACTCTAAATCGAAGCACTTGTTTCACAATTATATTTCGTTGACAGAAAAAATGTTTCGCAATGGGATACTTACAGACTATTCCTATATGATGAGCTTGTGCCATAATAGCAACTCTTGTCTGACCCGATTTCGATTAAAGTTTGTGATTGACTCAATGTTTTCATTTCACCACGTAGATATACAATTCCATCGATTAAAATAAGTATTGCTTTTCTTTTACTCTAACCTAATACTTTTTCCTCAGGATGTAACAACAGCAAGGCTACGAGCAACTTCTTCTCTAGAACATCGATAGTTATTTAGAATGGCATGATCAAATCATACGTGAATACTCTAATCAACATACTTTCGAGCACTTCTTATCAAAGGAAATGCCAGATTGAATGTTCGGAAATAAGTTTTTTCTCTTTTGCTGTTACTAGTGAAGCACTGACTGAAGAGAAAGATTAGTCGGTTCGAATTTCAAGAATTTAGCATTGTTCTTAAACAATTTGTTCGTTCTTATTCTTCCTTATCTCAACGAAGAGAATTTATTACTTCTTCTAGTTTGAGAAACTAGGAACCCTTCGTATACTCCCAATGAAAGCAGCAGTTTACTTTCAATTACATACTATCCCATAGTCTCTGTTCTACTCTACATGACTACAGTGAGATAAACGTGTGAATAAGAAACTGCGTCTAGATATGTTAAAAAAACACTCTGATCGACTCATCTTTTATTAAAGTGACTTTTGAATCACTACACGTCACATTCAACACTGACTCTACCAATGAATACCACAAACTGATCGATCGCTTTTGTTTTTCGTCGAAAAATGTAACTGATGTCTCTTCGAGACTTAGGCTTAGACGACGGGCAACAGTAGTTGATTGTGGCTATCTGTTCTAACTTTGATACAATGTGTGCAAGACAGAAGAGATATGATAAACGTATTTATAGGAAGCATTTTGAAATTTTATTGTCTCACAGTTTATCGCTGTAAAATTGTACAAGAGTTACAGTATACATTCGAAGGGTGACAAGAGCTATTGTGTGCGTAAATAACTGAGAACGAGATCTCCAAAACCTATTAGGAGATTTTCATCAATCGAAAAGGCAAAGCTGCAGTTAAGTTTGGGTTAATATGAACCATTCTGAAAACTGTTGAAAATTCCAATGCTAAACTAGCTTCACATCAATACCCAAACTATTTTTCTATGCTGAAAAGTTTCGTATAACCTGGAGAAGAATTCAGTTGTAGATTCTATGTTAAAAATTGATAGATGATTACATTCGTTATTAGTACAACGTGTTTTCTTTCATACCATGCTCTTGGGATTAGGAGTTTTGTTTTTCAAAATTTTCATAACGATGCTAAAGTATAATTTTAGTCAACAGTTGAGTTTTATTTTTTTATTCATCATGTTTCCAGATTTTTGAAAGTACATTTCATAATTAGACTGACGCTTTGAGCGAATTAATTTCTTAGCTTATGTCTGAGAAAGATCGTAAATAAAATTTTACAATAGAAATCAAATGTAATCGATCGTCTGTTTGTCATAAGAAGTGCGCTCATTTGTATCTAACTGAGTTAAAGATCAGTTGAGAGACTGTGTTTTAAACCTGGTAGAAAGCAATTAAATAGTATCGACATTAAAGTAAAATGAATACAAACGATAAACAATTTCTGACATCCGAAATGATGGCTGCGAAAAAGTAAAAAATAAAACTCCAATTTAGAAAGGGAATCGATTTCTTGACTTAGCGCAACTTGTCATTGTCGCTTATTAAAAGTAAAAATAATTTAGGTAAACTTGCAGATGAAATCGTTTCTTCATTTCCAATTGATTGGTCATTAAAATTATCATGTCGATTTTATTCTCTGAATTCATCTGCTTTTCTAAATAATTTTATGAAACTTCGTTCAACGGACGAATCTCTTGCATTAGAATATATTTGTTCTAATACAACGAATGACAACGAGAAAGCTCTGTTTCGTTCGTTAACATCTTATTGGACTTATCCACACATAACTTGGCTAAAATTATTTCCGCGTTCACAACAGCAGACCCACGTTAACCTGTCATCATTAGATGAACAAGCACAGACAAGTCTGCAAGACGAATGGAAAGCAGCATTCCAATCGCTGTTTCAATCATTTCGAACAAAATATTGCCCATTTTTCTACTTATGTGCGCATACATTTAACATATTATTTCGCGAAGATTCTTCATCCCAAATTATTGCGATTATTAGTCCAACTACATCTGGTTTAAGATCAACACTTGAACGTGAAGGCATCGAGTTTACAATGGCCGAGTAAGTCGATTGAATGAATATCAAGTTTAAACGATCTTCATTTCGTTTGCTTTTATTCAGCAGTGCCTTGAGATTCAGTAATAAAGAGTTTCTCATAACTAGCACTAAAATTAATCAAATCTACTCTCATCACATTGCCTCAATCCCTCGCGCTAATTTTGTTTCTCCAATATCAAGAAACAAAAGGCAATATGTTCCAGTATCAAAAATGACTTGAGTTAAGAAATTATTCTCTTTTCGAATTTCTGAGAGAGACTAGGGCGAGGTTCGATATTTTCACTCGAAGAACAGACTTTGAGTTAATATTCGTTCAATCAATGAAAAACGATGAGACTTCTAAAGTTTTCGTTCATGGACTCCGCTTTGCAGCTCATGCGGAATGTGAAATCGTGCGTTTTCACTCATATGAAGATGTGAGTTGTACTAGGTTCTGTACATAGCCCTTCCATGTGTCCATAGGAGAATGTGTAGATTAGAAATTCTTTAAAATACTGACTCTTTATCATGCATGTTTTGTGAAAACTGGAGAATTTTGAAGACATGACGTC
This sequence comes from Rotaria macrura, assembly GCA_900239685.1. Taxonomy (NCBI): domain Eukaryota; kingdom Metazoa; phylum Rotifera; class Eurotatoria; order Philodinida; family Philodinidae; genus Rotaria; species Rotaria macrura. The sequence continues at coordinate 16,824 of OENT01001140.1, read as the reverse complement.
TCAAACAGTATCTCGTGAATAAATCTTAGATTTTCTGACGAACGATTAGAAAGAAGTGCTTAAGTATTTACATGGGGTAGAAATCTGAATCCCCATCGATTTCATGAGAAACACGGTGGCAGAGAGGCTAAAGCAGGAGTCACCCTTGAACATGATTAAAGACTTCCTAGTAACATCACAGATAATTTAATTAAGACCAATCTCTAGGGGAGCGATGCATCTAAGAATAATCGTATTGACGCAGCCAAATGAAATTGAATGTCGATTATTCCGTAACTGATAATTATCTCATCCAAGATTTGCTTCGTTTAACGTAGCTTACTGTTATTTTTCAGTGGTGGTGGTTCGTTAAATAATTCGGCGAATAAGAATAATGGTGACGACAATGATGATGATGACGATGAAAATGCTGAAGAAAATGATGTAACATGTGCTCAATGGTTAGAAGATATGGGCTTATCAAAATCTTCAACGAATACAACGAATGAAAGGCGGTGCTTAACAACGAATAAAAAATCGTCAAGTGAAAAAGCTCGTTCAACAACAATTCTCATTCGAGATTTATCATCTTTAAATAGTTTATTCAATTTTCTGTTAAATAAATCTCAACGAACTTGTATGGCATTGACTGGACCATTAGCAGGAATTCCTCCAACATTGATATCACCACGTCCATTTCTTAACTCTACATTAAGATACTTAAATGTTCATTTTCAATCAAATTCAATGGTGACAATCGACGGTGGCCCATTGCTGCCTGATCGTGTGAAAGGTTTGTGGCATCTTTTGACAGACAAACATGAACAAATACAAATGATATGTACAAATGTTGAGCGAACATCAACATTGAACTTAGACGGTGAACAAGGTCGAACAATAAAACAAATTTCTGTTAATGATAAACGAGATTTACATGCACAATTTTCAATGATCTGATCTGATCAGTTCTTCTATTTGATATCTAGTCACAAATCTTCCAGATTGTTTTATCAATCATGTCGGATAGTTTATTTTCATTCAACAATTGATTATTCATAATACTTGCTCGATTCTTCTTTTTTCTCTCTAAAATAAATTTAAAGGTTTCGTTAGCTTTTTCTACAAGCTAAATTAATTCTTAATCAAAACCTGTTAGTGCATAATCTTCCATAGTTGAATGTGAAATATAAACCGATTTAGTTTGATAATCACCAGAACAATATTTTACTGAACTCGGGACATATTTTTCAATGCCACTTATTTTTATAGTAAAGAACAGCAACAAAAAAATAAACAATTCCATATGTTTTAGTTCGATGTTAGTCGTCAATGAGCTTCGAGAGGCGCTCAATATTGTTTGTCATGATCCGCCAGAAGAGCAGTGTAAAATTCTATTCCTAACATTTCAATAGTCGTTTTAGATCATCTTTCATAAAATTCAGCTAATTTAAATTTAACTTTTAGACAATAACATGTCATACCGTTCAGTCTTTGCAAGAATATCAAATTCTCTTCGATCATATGGCAACTTCTACAGCAATCAGAATATTTTTGTTGAAAAGAGAGAAATGTGAGTTACAGATTCTCTTCTCGACTTGTCATTCTAGAAAAAATTTGCGAATCACACCCTTCTGAAAAGATTTTGCAACTTGAAGTTTTTAATTTGAAATTATCATGAGCTGTGCGAATTATATTCTTGAAAAAATTAAACTGAAATATAATACTAGCTTGATATTAGCATGAGTATCTTCTATTGAACGATTCACTTCGTAAATGTCTCTTCCATAAGATATGTGGCATATGGAAGCTACCGAGAATCATCAATTTGGAAGGAGATCAATTACAATTTTGGCAAACTGTCGGCGAATTGAGTTGTTTATTTTTAATTTTGTTGGACTGCGTCAGCTTCTCGATAGTTAGCAGAAACAAAGAATTCGACATATTGCTTTTACTCTCACAAAACTGTCAGATAGGAAGAAAGATTGAAATATTCAGTGACATCACGAGGAAGGTATATTTGTCGAAAAACAAACAAAGGCTAAATGTAAACTTTAATACAATACTCAAAAGAACACTTTTTACGGTACAAAAAATCACCATGGAGTGGCGATTTTTATTTTTTATTGGATACAAGACGATGAGAAGAAAATTTTCTTATTTATAAACTTCGTTTGCGCCGTGGATTCGTTCTAGACAAACCAATAAAAAAAAACTTGTTTAGTTCAAATGTTGCACTTTTCAACAAAAAAGTATCGGGTTGAATTCGAAGTTAACAGTAGGCTACGATAGCATTTGATGTTTGGATCACATGTTCAATCGAATTCTTCCATGTGAATTATTCCTTAGCCTCTCATCCTATCCGAAGCCGATCTCAGATCAGGCAAATTACAATGATTGAAATTTCTCTGCCTATCTTGTTGTAAATACATTGAAGATCCTATCGTATAATGTTCCATTAGATTATAAATAATATTTGAGCGAGATATTTTCCATGCCACTATCGAAAATCTCGCCTTTTGTCCATCTATATTTTCTTATTTGGGTGATTATGTCAGAATGTAGTACAGAAACTCTACAAATCAACGGCAAAATGACGGAAAGAAAATTTCTGAAAATAGCGTTACAGTAAAAGAAAAATGAGCGCATCGATAATAAAGACAGCTGATCTGTAAGACAGTGTAAATCGTTTAATAATATTCTCATTTACGTTCTCGATTCCTTATTTTTGCCTGTATGAACTTTAATTTTCTTCTCAAGGTTATTTTCACCCAAGGTTTTCGCCAAAATAGAATTCTTGGACTCATAATTATCTCCTTCCTAAAACATATGAAGGGGCAGGCGTAACATAAAAGAATATGTGAGCAGATAAAATTTCAACCAAAATTATATCTTACGAAACAAAAATCTTCTCTCCTCTTTCCAAGTACTTGTTGTATCGGAGTGAAATCGGGCAAGAACAGGCCATAGCCTACTATTCTATGCTCGTGAATCTCAACAAGAACTATTTTCCCATTGCAATTCTTGTTGAAATTAGATCTTTGTAAAAATGTTTTCTCTTTTATGTGACTATTCAGTAGAAAATAGTTATTGAATATGTCTCTAATCGTATGAGAAATGAAATCTGTATCTACAGGGAAATTTTCACTAAGTTCAGATTCCGAGGAAATTCTTTGTTTAACTGTCGCCTAGATACTTTAACTAAGGAGTCAAATCATTTGGAATAAAGTCTGAACTCATTATTCGATTACAAGAATATTCTATTCATGAATGATCTCAAATATTAGTTTCAACACATATTCTCTCCCATTTTCTAATCGAAAACACAATTTAACAGTAATACTTTAGTTCACGTGTCAGATCGAAGAACGAGTTCCGCTCTACTACGCACCTTGTTTCGACTTGCGATAGAACACCAAGACTTTTGGTTTTCTATCCTCATGAAGATTTTCGGAAGTATTATTTTTCATTAAATTCCAGTTGACATCTGCATGGCTTCTGAGAAAAAGTTGGGAATTGCCTTCAAGTAAATTTCTAGTTTAACTTTCTCATAGTATGCTGTTCAGAATGGCCCACTCTTCACAGTTACTAAGTTGACTTGTTTTCAGCAATGTTCACAAAGAATTTGACGAGAGTAATCAATACAGGTTCACTCTCCGTATCGGCTACTTTTTGAAGGCATTCAAACATTCGTATACAACTTCAATGAAATAGTAAATGAAAGCATGTGGGATTGAAGTTTGAAAAGTGAACTAGACTAATATTCGAATTACTAGTGACTTGTCACTGATCGATGTTCAACATGTATTGTCCTTCTGTGTCTCAACTCGAGTTTAACAATCCTTTTTTTGATGTGATCCTAGCTGAATTTTGAATACCAACAGCTCTGTAGTTTCCAAAGAGAAAATTAATGTCTTTGTTACGTTTGCTTTGGTTCATTTCATAATTGAAAACAAAGTGTATTTCATTGATCGTAATGTTCCATCGATGTTTTACTGTTGAAACGAAACTATTACAATGATAGACTTATATCTTGTTCATTGTTCTCTTGTCGTCTCCTAGAATGAGTGAGCGGCTTATCCTCATAAAAACGACAGTGGACTTTCACTGTGTTTCAGTTCAGTGTCAATGAAGAAAAGTCGATGGAGTAGAATAAAATAGAAACAGTAAGAAACATAGCTTTTTAATTCAGTAAATTCCTCACATTATCTGATAGAATTTTCGAAATGAATAAAACATTCCGAATATCTTTGGTATCTTCAAAATGTCCACACTGCAGAACAACTCCGAAATTTGCATAGTTGCGTTTCTTAATTCTACTCGAGTCGGGCATGGTCGTTCATCTTCAATACTTTAAATTAGGCGAAAGCAAAACACAGTTTATGTGAAGAAACATTGCTCAACCGTTCCGTCCAAACTATTTTTCGGACTCTCAATGATTCATTCACTTCTCACATGAAAAGATAGCTGGAAATTTTCTCAGTCCATATTTAAAAGAAAAGCAAATATTTCTGGTTGCAAGTCATAGTGGTTCGTTCTTCCTTTTTGTTTCTATGTAAGTTGAAGAGAAATTATTAGCCTGAGGTCTACTAGTACATCAATGCTATTGTATCTATGTACAATGTAAAAAGGAAACGATGCAATGCGCGAGAGGCTAATAACACAACTTTCTACGCGCAAAGACATAAAAAATCTAGCAAGCAATTAGCATGGCATAAGAGGACGTGGAAAGAACAAAGAAAAACTACTAAAAAAAAGACGGAAAAAACGAATGATAAAATCGTCCCCAGCTGTTTTTCTTATTCAATACAAAAGGCAGGACAACTGAGGAGCGAAAGAAAATGAAAACGTGTGAGGCTTCAATGAAATTGGTAATAGTCTGTCTCATCTACAGACGATTGAAAAGAAAAAATATCATTGAGAAACTTAAAGGAAATGGAACAGTAGTTCTAGGATTTGATTTGAGATGTAAAGAATAGCAGGATTATTAGATCTGTGAAAGTCATTCACTCACACCCCTCGATAGCATGCGTATGCAGCACATATTGATTTGATCTATAAACTTGCTTAACCTTAAAGCTTCTTCCAGTGGTTGACTCTTAAAAATATTTCAGCCATATTGTTTGAAGAGAAGTGCATCATCGATTGTGTATTTAAGTCTTTCTGCTTTCTTTTTGTACTGATTACATAGGCTTTCAAGTGATACTTGTATCAACATCGACAAAAAGTCGTTCTTAACTTGAAAGACGAATATTCTACTATGTTTCTCGACCAAGTCAAATATTTTCGCATTCTCATCAATAAAAATCAGTTATAGTTCATTTCTGCTTAATACATCATCGCGAGACGAACTAATCTATTCGATGCTGCACTCGTAGAATGAAAAATAAAAATGTTTTAGTGCGAAGAAAAAGGAGAAGATCGTAGGTGAGAATTATTCTAAAGATAAAGCAGATAACGTACACTAATATTTTGGAATGATATCCGAATAACAGTTTGTTTTCTAAGGCATATAACCGATCACTGTTAACATTTAGCTATCACAGTAATTATGTAATTAAAAATAATAGACTCTAATTCAGTGCTGTGTGCTGGATGGAATCTCGGCTGACTTCACCAGTCTGAAAGATATTCGAATACGACTGTGTATGTCATCTGCAATTCTAGAGGAAATCATAATGAGTTTCGGCCGCTTTCAGTCATGATGATTTAGCTCATAAGCGAAAGATAAAGAATTTGAATCAATAATTGCCAAATAAGAAAAATATCAACTGTTTATTATTATTCTCTGTAAATCCAATGTCTTCCAATTGTTGCTGAATTGTGACAAACGATTTTCATATGTGCGCTCTTCGCATCCTAACGATCTTGCCACGTTTTTTTTCCACTGCCACTCGTTCTCAGGTATTGAGAACGAATGGTTGACTTGAATCGTGACTCATATGTTTCTAGATGGAGAAAATGGAAGATGAAGACGAAGAATTCACCATGGAAACTAACCCACTTGAAAACAATGAATGAGAACATAGTTTTTTTTTGAAAATTCCTCATAATAGAAAAAAGCATTTTTCTTATGCGTCGATGTTTTTAACAACTAGTCATGGAAATGCTTCACCAGCCAATGTTGGAAGCTGAATCTATTTTGTATGATCAATCATGATTCACTTCAGAATTGAGATTTTCAATGATTCAATATATAACATGGGAATTTGAGCGAGTATACATCTAACTAACGCTACCTGCGTTCAAGCACAACGTCATCACTCAATCAATCAGGTCGAGCTTTTAATTTTTCTCATTTTGTTAATCGCTCTATTTTTGATGACGTCACTTTGGAAAGAACAGCAGTACTTGTGAAACTATAGTTTTCGAAATCTAAATAATAATTATGTTAAATAAATAGTCCCCCGAGAAATAATACGCCCGATAACGTCTATTTGAAAATATTTTCCGTAAGAAATCGGGCAACTCCGCAAAGTCTAATTTTAAATTCAATGAGAAACAAAGCGCCAACTTCGAACTTGAAATAGATCATCTCTGCTGTTCACCGAATTCTAATTGATTTCAAAAGAAGGTTTTTTGTTTTTACACGATTGAACATTGTCTAAATATCGATTGAGAGACAGTTCTCTCAATAAAATAAAAATTCAAACGAATCATTAGGAAGAAATCATTGACAGTTGAAATTTAGTTTTTAAAACCATCATCATCAGTATTATTCTAGAAAGGAATTGCAATGATTTGACTTACAAATAGCACGCTGTTTCTTTTATCGTAGTCAACTCCTATCACATTTAATAGGTATTAAAAGAATTTTTTTAAACAGGCTAACTAAGTCAATGCCCTCTGAGTGGCTTTGTTTCATATCTAAATATACGCATTTAGAAATGATACACAGGGTGAAAAGTTCTTTAATAAATGTACGAAGTAAAAATTATTTTAATTGTTAACGTTGTAATTTTTCAAGGAAAACCAAAGTCTTCTCTTTTCGAAAGTTGATAACATTAAGTTTTGGTCCATCTAGAAGATAAAAATGGCGCAACGAACATAAGATTTGCATGTTAGACATATAGGATTGCTTTCAAACATAAAAATCTATTGCATGATAAGAGAAACAAGTTCGAAGTGCAGCCATTTATCCGTGGATTACCCGCTATTCTTCAAATAACTAAAAGAAATCTTTTTAGATAATGAATGATCAAGATTATCCTTTGCCGAATTACTTCGACGGTTATCGCATGAATGAGAATAAAGAATGCTCTTGTTTATTCTAATATCTTTGTTTTCTCATTGGGCAAGAATAGAAAACGAGTATTTTAGTTGCCATTGCGAGAGAAATGTAGATGTAGAAGGCTATCTGTGGAAATAATACGTATGTCTGTCGGTTATATCATTTTGAAATTTAAAAAACAAAATAATTTGTGTTAGTATGTAATTATCGGAATATACAATGGGACACCTGTGCCGCTGCAAGGTGAGAAATGAACTTTCATCCTTTCGCCTCAAGAGAATCATGCGATTGATTATGTACACTGACTAAGATTTCGTTCGCTAAGCTGTTGCTTGCACTTGATAATTGCTTTTCAATATTATTTGATTTGTATAAATTTTTGTTCGATGTTTACTATTCACTGATTTACAATCGACGTGCTTCTCTTCTAAGACTTTTTATTTACCGAGTTGCTCGCTTTGTAAAATCTGACGCATTGTTTTTTTTTCTCTTATGAATTCACGAGTTATTTTCTTTTTGGACTAGTCATTAAATCATTACAATCTATCTGCATGTCAGTTTCAAGGTTAACGGTTTTTATCATTTGCGAAACTAACATGTTTATAAATAGACCGACTGTTATCTTTTCTTTCTGCAAATATTCATATATGCAAGTGAGACAAAATTAAAAAACCAAAGCAAACCATCGATGATGAACAAAAGACTGACCGAGGAAAGGAAATGAAAGACGACATTAGTGAACTGATTAATTGTCGATTAGTGCATAAACTGATCGGTCCTACAGTTGATGTCATAATTCATATAGGTATAGTGGAGTGGTAAAGTTATAATTTGCTTGAGGTTGAACCAATGTGCCCTTTAGACATTCTAGAAACTGACTGAGAACGAATCGATATCCTTCATTTATATTTCTTGTCATTTTGTTTGACCTTGAATTGTTTTCGCTAGTTAGTTTCCAAGAGAAATTCTTAATTGAAAACTGAAGTTTGTTTACGTATGCTGCAACTAGCCGTTCTCTCTCTACGCATGTATGATGTATTTTATTATGCATTAATGAAATGGCTCGTTCGATCATTACTTTTCGATTTTTACTTTTTTCTTGTTTTCGTAGGATGACACTGTTTTGTTTACATTGATCTATGCGCACAACATTTACGTGCATGAAAAAAGTAAACAAATATTAGCTGTCAGACTGAAGAGAAGAAAAAGGCATGACAAACACACCCATCTATACCAACGTATCCACTCTCTGCTATTGAACTACTCATATGACAATGCATTAAAAATCAACTTGCTTAGAACTCTGATAATATGTAACTTATTATAATCAAGCCATTCCATATACGATTATCATTAGAGTCAATTCGAATAGTAATGAGTCGTGTGTGAATAGAAAAAACATGCCTCCTCTCCTAAGTTAATGTAAAAGGTTTAGTTCGAAAGTAAAACTTTAAACAAAGCAATCTTTCGTAAACACATTGAAAAAGAAAACATTCAAATGCCGAAGAAGAGAAATTGAATTTCATTGTAAATCAAGTGACGGCTACGAGGAAGGTTAATCGTGAGAAAACGACACAAGTCAATCCTATTGCATATACTGTTGACTTTTATGAGAAGTCGCAATCAAAGAATAGCAATATGCAAGATAAGAATTAGATTCATCTGTGTTCTCTTGACATATGAAACAAGTGATAGGAAACATTTTTATCTTTTGTTTTTCATCGTATCGTCGTGAACAAAACATTTTGATGTTGAATAATGTCTGTTCAATGAACAAGCTAATTTCCATTGGCGTTACGAACGGAAAGAATTCTTATTTTATGAATTCCTTATGCATGCATATGATTTCTGTTTTGTTCAAATCCAGTAGATGTCCCTATATTCTTGTGGTGACGTCGTGACCTCTATATCTGGCAAAACAAACAAGATGGCGCCGTGCTTCTAATTATTTCTTTTCTCTTCTGTTCTTTCACAAAATTGCCTTCCTCTTCTCTATGTTTCTTTCGCTCTTCTCGAATCCCGTGATCATCATCTTCGCTCCTCTATTTTTTCCTCTTTTTTTTGTTGTTCTTTAACTTTATCGTTTTGTTTGCTGATGTTGATGTCAAACCACGAAGCAGAAGCAAAAAAAAAAGCTCGCCATTTTTTTCCTTCTAATGTGGGTACATATATTCAACGAGAGCTAAGAAAAAGAGAGAGAACGGAGAAAAAAATCCATCTATAAAAAGAGTCTCTGTTAACTATACAACGACGGCCATGACAGACAGCAGTAGATCGGCAACAACAACAACAACAAATCTAACAAAAAAAAATTCACTCATGTTCTTTCTTCTTTTTTAGTATATATTGTAAAATAAACAGGCCAAAATAAATCACTTGTGTAACATCGTCATGTTGGTCTAATTTCCCTCCTATTTTAATCAGTCTTCGAGCAACTGCTAAACAGCAGACTCTCTTAATTAATCTTTTGTATTTTCTTTCTAATATTCATCACTATCATCATTATTTTAACATCGCAACTATTATGTCGACGTCAATGTGGCATATTAAAAATCAACAACTACCCAATGTCTGTCTATACCAAAACTGAATGCCCGATAAACAAAAGTCAATAAATAATAAAAATAAATATTCTTCCGCTGGGTGGCAAAAGCAGTGCTGGTTAAAAGCAACATCAGGTTCGTCGTAGTGATTCATGATTATAAGCAGAAGAAAAATAAACGGACATTAGTTCATTGCATCATGCACATTTTCGTTTTTTCTTCTCGTCTATTTGCATAACAGGTATTAGTAATCAGTGGTTATCAACAAATATCTTTGTATAAAATTCCCGAAAATCAAAATGGTCATCGTCGTTGTGGGTCTTCGAACATGTGGAAAAACGTTAAATTCATTAACAGCATCCCTCGAAAGATTATGCTCTAAAGAAGAACGAACTTGGAAAGATCGAATCTTCAATCAGATCAAATTAGTAAGTTTTTTCTCTCGTTGTGTGTTCTTCAATCAAATTAGATTATGATAGGAGAGAAAGAAAACAGAAAATATATTGTTTTTGTTCTTTTCCTTTCGTCGAGAACGTATTTTTGTCGGTTTATTTTACATATTTAGCATAACAGTACATCTTGTTGACAACAATAAGGATCATGACGAAAGGCCAACATAACTTATTTCAGAGGAAGAGAGACATATATAGATAAGAACGATTAATATATCTCCTATTTACATTTGGTGAAGAAATGACAGAAAAGAGAATATAAATGTACACAAATGGATAAACAATGTTTTTGCTCAGTTTTCTTTTCCTTTCTGTAAACGTAATCAGTGTCCATCAATCGTTTTGTCTCGAAGGTATAGACACCCGTAGCCGATCGTGATCGATAGATGCATTTCTTTTGCCCTAGAAAATTTTTATCTAAATTTATCTAGATATCGATAAAATTAATAATAAGAAACAGTTGACTTCTCTGTTTACCACCACGAAGGATTCATGTGTCCATTGCATAGGTTTCATCTCTAGTCATTTGTTTGTCTATAATTGATAATAAACTATAGAATAAAAACGAAAGAACTCCACTAATTTCATCGAGATGAAGATGTACAATTGAAATGTAGAAAACAATTAACTTTTTCAGGACGAAGTAAACAGTTCCCAACGTAATCATGCATCATCATGGCTTCGAAAAGTGGCAGCATCAATGCATTTTGGTATCGATACTTATGCCCTTAGTGTTGATTTACTCGATCGATTCTTGGCAACACTTAAAGTAAGTGGGAAAAACTTTTCTTCGATGAAAACAATAAACAATGCGTGAACTAATAAATTTGAATAGGTGCGTCCTAAATATCTGGAATGTTTGGCGGTCGGTTGTTTGTACATAGCAGCCAAATGCAAAGAAGAAGATGATACGATTCCCATAACACCTGAATTCGTTATCGATTGTAATGCAAGTTGTTCGGCCAATGAACTTCTTCGTATGGAACGTTTGATTTTGGAAAAATTTAATTGGTTTGCTGATTATGTTACGTCGGTGGATTTTTTACAATTTGTAAGATAAATATGAAAGATAATATATTGACTCGAACTACTTAGTCGCTTAATGTTTTCTTGTTTTAGTACTTTGCAATTTTACTCATTAAATCCGATAGTCAACACGAAGGAGATGAAAGTGAAAAAGTACTTGTAGAAAAATATACTGATCTGGAATTAAAGTTAGCTTCATGCTTACAACATCATCGTTTGGCAACATTTAAACCACGAATTCTTGCATTGGCTTTAATTAGTTTAGAACTAGAAAAACAGCAAGCATTAGAACCTGAAATAAATATTGATTGGCTTACATCAATCTCTTATTTACAACAGCTAGCTAAAGTAAATAAAGCGACGAAGTAAATGAAAGGAAAATTTTAATTTAATTTTAATTATTTTGCTTAAGATTGAAAGTGATGCGTTATTGTCATGTCGAGATTTGATTGTTCGTCTGTCGCCATCGTATAAGGTTGTTCGATTGGAATTAGCTGATCTTGCTTTTATATCCCGTGCTTATAATTCTTCGAGTTCATTGAAACCATTGATTAATTTATCTGGTCGACCGACGTACGCCGATGTTGTTTCTGGTCGCGCTGCTTCTGCTGCCCATTGAGTGTGTGTCTATTTTAGTTAGTTTTAAACCATTTTGCATATGAGCACTAAGAACAAACAAGAAGAAAGAAAAAATTATCCAAGATGGTAAAGTCAAAAAAAATCAACGCTTTATTTCTTTTCTCTTCTCTTCTCGCTTTTTTTTTCTTTATTTTTTTTAACGCTTAATCCAAAATTGACGTCGCATGTCTGATATAAACATAGATGTACACATATAAATCTATTCTCCATTAATTGTATCTTCGTCTCATTTTGAAACAGTGCCTGAGAGAAAAGAAGAAGAAAAGGTAGAAAAAGCCTCTTGTAAATTAAAATGAGAATGCATTCCATCGACATCGATCAGCAAGTAAGTGTAAAAACCACGATAGTATTAATAGGAAAACAAAACTATATTGGAGAATGGATTTAGTTCATTTATTTCTATTTTGTCTTGTCTACAGTCTTAGATATAAATAAATACCTATATTATTTTTGTGTTCACTCCATGTATAAAGAAAATTTGAAAAAACCAATTGTATTTATTGTCCTATAAAACTTCTTGTGCTTCTATAATGTACATAGAGAAGATCTCATTCTAACACAAAACGTTTATCTTTTGTTCACTTTTCTTTACATTTTATTTTATTGTAATATTTATCTATAGAACTTTCCTCTCTTATTCGTTCTCTCTTTCTTTTTTCTTATTTGTCTCTCGAATAGCTATCACATCCTCTTGTGTACATAGATACAGAAAAAAAAACTCAGCAAAAATGAATAAATAAATAAATATGTAGAAATGTGAAAATACACCAGAGCTTATTGTAATTTACTGAAATGTTGACCTTGCTCCAGTTATTCTTTTTCTAGAGAAGAACATCATATGATGAGATAAAATTCGCTAATTTATTGACGCAAAAACAAAGTTATTTTTAGTCTTCAAGGTGGGTATAAGTAAATAAATATCGGTGAAGAAAAACAAATTAATGGTAAGCATAGGCATGAAAACAGTAAACATAAAAACAAAACCATTTATGTCGTGCATTAGTCAATAAGCATCATATTAAAGTCATTTTCCTCAAGCACTCTTAGAGCAAAACATGTTTTCTTCTTCTATCGAAATTTTAGGTTACACTCGAAATTCAATGTTAATTTCATGGCAAACATTGTAAACACACTCTATGACTATGAACTAACCACACGAGTCGTGGTCTGATTATCTGAATAGAAAGGAATCGTGAGTAGTTATCAAGTGGCAATCGAAAGATGAATCCTTATACTCATCACAGTTGAATAGATACGGTGAATAAGTTGAAAAGGCAAAATTCGGAATACATTTTCTTTTCTGTCAACATATTCAGAGTATTCATTGAGTCGATTTCAGTCACTAACAAGCTCAATAATCAAATATGTATTTTTTTTCTCGCATTTCTCTTATCTTAATTATAAGACATGTAAGGTTTTTCTTACGACCTTGACGAAAATATTTTCTGATTAATTTTATACGTGTGCATTGACTGAATGTTGATGACTGACATAGACTGGTATTAGTCAAAAGCAATGAGAAAATGAATAAAACACGTATTTATTTTTGGTTCACATTTTTCGAACTGGTTCTCGTTGCTGAAATATTTTATTGGTAGTATAATATGTTGGCAAAAATAAAACAAACGAAACATGTGACTTGAAAACATTTCATTCAATTTATTTGATTCGAAAATTACTTTGTACAAGCATTTTCTATTTGAAAAGTGTAAGCAAAAATGAAGTATTCGCTTATCTTCATTAGTAAATTTGGAATCGAGTCGACAATGGAGAGAATTGAAGGGTGAAGATTCGATAACTGATTAATAATGATTTGTTAATCCATGCGCATTCAATTCGACGTGAAATAATTCAGACTCACGGTGAGAAGGCTTGTCGAAATTAATTAGTGTTTTCTATGAGATGATTTTATCATAAGCACATCTTATCTTAATTAGACTTCGACATAACATCATCACCAAAAGTAACACAAAATAATTAGGATAGAAAACTTTCGCCTCGTAGAATTGTACATATGATATCTGGTAACACATTACAAAATGATGGCTGCTTGGCCCATGTGGCATTATCTTCGTTTTTTTTATCCAGATATTGATCTACATAGATTACTGTGTATTGGTTTAATGGAATTTCTTCGAAAAAATTCTCTGGAAATCTTCAGAGTGTAGAAAATAATACTTTGTCAAGAGAAGAGAAGGGTGAAGAGAAATCGTGATTCAAAAGATCATAATCAATGATTTAGATATGAAGTAAAAACTTGTCGCGATAGACTAGACAATTGAACATAGCTACAACGTCCTAGATGCCATTATTTCGAAGTTTCTTGTGTTGTGAATAACGAGCAATCAGAAAATTTTCTCACCAATTAGATTCTTTTGATAGTTTGGAAAAAATAGTTTTTGACTTTCATATGACTAGTGCGAAATTCTACATGATTTAATTGGAATTTCCTTAAAACTAATCGTGTACTCATCGTTGGCAACGCATGGAAGTTGACAATGTTTTTAATTATTGTTAAGTCTCTAGTCTGTAATGATTGGAAGAATAGCTCGTTGCGCACAGATGCATTCGATTTCTCTGTTGCATATGTAACCTGTCCTCTGCGTGGTATACGTGTGATCTTCCTTTGTAGTATTATACTAATTTGACTATTTAAATATTGAACAATGATTGAATGAGATTTGATCAAGAGAAATATTTGAAGATACAAGAATCGACAGTAAATATTTTCTTTTGTATTTATTCTGGAACGATCTTCTGCAAAGGTGTGTGATCGAGTATCAGAGTACGATTAAAAAGGAGATTATCACTCAATGATTTATTTATTTCAATGAAGAAAACGTGCACAGAAACTATCGAGATGAAAAGGAAGAAAGTGCATGGGAAAAGTGAAAAAGTTGAATCGATCAAATGAAATGTGATCGTTAATGTTCGACACCTGTCAGGCAACAGTCGTGCGGTTTCTCTATCTTGCCAAGAGCATTTTATAAGACGAAATTGCACCTTCCCATAAAAAAAACGTTATCCTTTGTTATCTTATCGTGTTTTACATTCTGTTTTTCTTTTTGAGAGACTCATGACGATAATTGTTTATATGAAATTGTGTGTCGAGGAGAATTAGGTCTATTTGATAGACTCCTATCTACCAAAAGACATTGTTCTCGCTTGCATTCGAAATGAAAATGTTTCTAATCGATCTTCATATTTAATTAAAAAAACTAGAAGAAGAGAAAAAGATCTATTGACAATAAAGTTCGGTGACTTGCTACAAATAAGTAACTTCTATATTGTAAATGTAAGTCATGGTTTGTTCAATGTATAATTATTTGTGATTGCAATTGTTAAATGGTAATAATTGACTTTTAATTGAGTCTAGACACGGCAAATAGAACGTTGTTTAAAGTAGACATTGTCAAACATTAAACAATCTCTGACTTAATGAAACAAGAAAAGAACGTTCAACGTCGTCGTCATACGATCGATTATTGCCAGATTGAATTTAGTCCACGCATACATATTTTCATTGGCAATGCTTCTCTTTAAAAGTTCATTTTTCTCATTCATTGACATCGAGCAACAAAAGAAAATTTTCAAAATTAAATCGAACATTTCGACAGTTTTTCAATTTACAATTGACAGATGACGGAATTTCAAGAGAAATAAAATACTTTTCATCATTCTATTCGATTCCGTAATTCCAATTACTAGTCAAAACTAAATATAATGTGAAGCGATCGCCTGTGAAAAGGAATTTCAGTTCGAAGATGAGTTCCATTGACAATTGCAGGCCTTCAGTGAATACAATAATAGAAAATTAATATTGCTAAATGCATCATACAACCAAATATTAGTCTCTTGCAAATGTCATATTTACCAGCTGTCTCATGACATATTTAGGATAATTATTTTGAATTTCACTCATAAACAGCGAAGATATCCAAGAGCTGTTAGTTTAATCTCACCAGAATTACGATGTAAAACCCAATAGAGTGCCCGTCTCTCATCACATAAAGCACAATCGATTTAATCGATGTCAAGATTCGCTACATCATTCTTTCTTTTGCAAGTTTTTAAAGTTATCAACACAAATTTTTCTATTAGATGGTAAAGAGATTGCAGTAGTGTGCAATCGACAATTGAGGTACGGAGACTTGCAAATGTCTGCTCGTCATATTTCACTGCTTGCTTTTCATATTATGTTTTACAATTGTTTGTCAATTTCATTTACCTGGGAAATTTCTTTCAGAAAATTCAAAAGATCAACGAATGAAAGTGAAATTTTCCTACTCCCATCAACAATAATGAATCGAAATTGAGGCTAATCGAAAACACTTGAGAGAATCCAGAGGAGATGATCTAACTATGACTCGTGTCAGTATTTATAGGTAATATAGTTTCTTCAATCATATGTTTCCTTGACAGAACAACTTTTCCGGGTTCAACTGCAATTAGCAGACTGATGCCGAGAGGATCGATTATCAATTCATGTAAAAAAACCTGTCATTCAATAGCTTCTCTGTCGACACTCTCATGTAACGCAATTTTTGTTTAATTTTTTAAATAGTTGATTAGCCATGGAAATAATTTTATGATTACAGTCACTTGTTGTAAAGCGCAACATGATTAGGAGTTAACAACACAATTAAGATTGTAATATCTTATATCTCATCAAAGAATTATTCATTATAACACGATGTCAATCTGTTCTATGTACACACACGTTAATCGACAATATCATTAACACGCTTTAAAGTATAGATGCACTAATGCCAAGAACATGATCTAAAAGATGTCGGTTATTCGAGATGAAACATACAATTACTTGAACACTTGTTAATATAATTCTCATCAAGTTTCTCTCGCCACTCTATCCGAAACTCTATCGAAAATTCATGAAACAAAGAACAGAGGCTTCGGAATGGACTAAAAACAATGTCGAGTTTCAAAGGTTTTTCGT
>OENT01001139.1:0-55731 GCA_900239685.1 Rotaria macrura | reverse complement strand
TTCGACAAGATTGAGAAACAAAGTTTGGGTAAAATTCGTAAAAAGGAACTCCTATGCTGTATGAGAAACATCCTTAGAGAATTTATATTTCATATAAAATAGGTTTCTGAGAGTGTAGCCGATTTCTATGGAAAGCATTTCATCTTAGAAATATTCAAGTTAATCATACATCATCAATAATAGACTGATGACATTGAATTATTCTACTCCTTACGATGCTTGTATTCTACAAAACATTTCGCAGAAGCTCTAGTACAGGTAATCGGGTAGACCGATTTTTAGAACTGTTATGGCAGTTTAGATTCGTATTCTCCTTTTTCCAATCACTTTATTCGGGAAAATAAAGAATCTAAGTATTTTTTTCGTGATAATAATGAAGTAACAAGTAATTATTGGCCAAGATATCTAAAAGAATCGATCTGAGTTATCGTTGCTACTATAAAATCATAAATATTTATCTTTGCTCAATGAACAAACTTAAACTTTAGTGATAAACTTTTACGTTGTCTGAAATTAGACACTACGAAATAATAAGTTCATATACTTCCGTTTTCAAGGGAAGCATTATTTCGATAATCTAATGTTTGATCGAAAAGAAAAATTCCGATAGACTTTANTGTGGGTTTGAGTATAAGTGTCTGTGTATCTTTATCATGGTTCCCGATTGTTTTGAAAAGTGGGAGAGGCTAAGAATTCGGCAGAAAATCTAGAAATTTTCACAGACAGTGAATGTTTTTCTATTTTCTCCGAAAATGAGCCAAAATTTTAAAAATTATTGAATTTTGCGAGATTTCGCTGACAGGAAATATCTGTTTTCCACTTTCTGCAAGAATTTACCGTACGGCTCTCAAAAATTTAGCAGAAGATATTAGAAATTTCTGTAGAAAGCTGCACACGTTTTCAAATGTTGTTGGAGACTAGACTTCCTCAGCCCCCCTCGGATTTAGAAATCTGATCTTAATAGAGGAGCATACTCACATCGATACCCACACCGCTTTTTATTGCTAAAATACGAAATTACTACTGCTATTTAATCAAAAAATAATTGTACATTAAATATTATAAAATTGCTCAATAAAGTCTTATTATTGCTTGAAATCTCTCTCAAAATCGTATTTTAATGTTAACTCGCTTCAATTTTTTTATTGCTCAAATAGATAATTGCCAATTATTTTTTCAGGGTGAGAATATTTTCAACATCTTTAAATAGATTTGACATTTTTCGATTTTGTTTACGCATACTATATTCATTCCAAACTATTGATAATCATTTTGTTCAATCTTGACAATTGAATTATTGCCATAATATTAGGTTCAACCAAAAATAAATACACGACGAGTGTCGATGGACAAAGAAATGAAAAAGTTCTTTACAGCTCCTCTGCAATTCCTTGAATATTAAAACTAAAAAAGTTATAACAATCATGCCATTTTTTGCTGCTCTGACACTCATTTTCACCAAAAAGATAGTGAACATAGATAGTGATTCCTATTACATTTATAGGAATTACTATTTCTCACTCGTTGGACACTATGCTATCGTAGGAATAAATTAACCTGATTAATTTCGAAAAATTCTAACATTTGGGAATTTATGAATTTACTGCTTTTAGAAATATATTAATAAGGAACTTACACATTTCGTCCCAATATTGAGAGAGTATTCCATCCATTGACCACTGATTGATTTCGTGTAGTGGATCACGTTGTTTGACCAGCTCATGCTCTTTATTCATATGTGGTGAACATAAATCGAGACCTTCTTTTCCATTGACAGATGCAGGAAAATAACCGCGGTAAGTATTTGGATTCATTGGATTCCATTTATGCACAACATAGCAATATTTCTTCTCAGGTGGCTGGTCAAAGAAATACCGAGCTTCTTTAATCATTGCATCAATTAAACTGTGCTCAATATCGTGCCCAATCAATTGAAAACAGCCTACTGTTGTACAGGCATGCTATATTGCCTGAGACACTTCAAACTGGGTTTGTTCATCTGATGAAATTAGTAAGGGAGATATGTCAATAACAGGTATACAACTCATGAGTCTAAGCTTGCTACTTGGTGTTTTAGATTTAATAGGCAAAATAAGACTGTTTGAATTCACGTGCTATTTTATAAAGGCTGACAAACGAAGAGTGCAAATGTCAACAAACAATTAATTTTGATAAGGAATTATCAAAAGTAAGAAAGAGTTTTTTTGGGGGGAGTTTAGAAAAGACTCTGACAATGGCAATAAAACCAGAATTCCGATTTCATTGGATGTGAAACATTATAGAGTTGACCGAGTTTCATGTAATTTGAAAGACTACGTGTGGTACGTATCTAAGACTTTTGAGAGTCCATTTTGCATCTTCATTACAAACTTACAAAGGCTAGGGTGTAGCCGTGGATTAGCTACTGTCTAAGATCTGACAACATTGATATTTACATCCTGAGGAGCATTTTCCTAAATTCTCATTTCTCTCGAAAAACAAATTAGGATTGAAAAAATAATAATTAAATAGAACAATGGTGAGGTATATAGTGCGCGAATCAAATGTTTTTGTGCTTCTGGATCTCTACTAGATTTGCATCACGAGTTTCATTTTAACAAGAAAAGAATAAATTTCCAATTATAAATATGTTTAAACGAATTTTGGTCCGTATTCTATCACTGAATGTTAATATTAACGTTGATTCATTCATTTACGATCATGTGAAACGAACTGATGTATTGAAAGGAAATGTGATTAAAAATGACATTTGAACAATCAACATAGATAAGAGCGTTTGTTTGAGACATGCATATTCTATTTTGAATAGATTGCAAAAAAAACAAAACCAATCGACGATCGATGAAAATCGACAAAAGGAGAATACAATATCAAGAAAATGGGTAATAACCGTGGAAGAAGTGATGCTTTTCGTTAATAAGCATGATATTTTCTGTCGTTTTCGTGCACCAAGAATAAATTATCATTTATCGGTGGAAGTGGACATTTATATCAAAACAATGCTACACCGATGGTTTGTTCCTGGAAGTGATTTCTATATTTCTGGCAAGGATCATACTGAACCAAAAAGGTTCCTTTCTTTATACTTAAGAAGAAAGTAAAAACGTTCAGTTCTACGATGCGAGCATTAAGTAGATATGCATAAAGACAGATTTTTCAATTAACATCTGCAATCTACACCAACGTTCATTTATCCACCTTTACTATCAGCGATAGCTTGTAATTCTTCGGTGAACACTTTCAAGTAATGATTGACGAGCAGGGAGACGTTATGCATTGTCAACAGAACGAGTGATCAATGTAAGAGAAATGTTCCAGTGCGGCATAGACTTCCGTTTCCAACGGTTAAGAGAAAAATAATGTTTCAACATACAAATATCATACATTTATTTTCTTTTCCAAATAGCAGTATCTCGTTTTTTTTCCTTGTAACAATGCGAAACTCAGCACAGGGCAAAAAACAATGGGAGGACGAAACAAACGTGATAACCAGCGTATTCACAAAAAACAAATCACACCATAATGAAAATAGTATGCTTCATCGATTCATGTAAACATACATCCATGCTACAAAAGAAACAGGTTTTTTGTCAGTGACAAAGAAAGAATAAAATTGGTGACAAGCATGTAAGTATTGTGTTAGATTTCATAATCAGTAGACTAGTGAAAAAATTATAGGCAAGAAAAAACTCGATTGCATATCATAACAGTAACTATAAGATAATATTCAAAATTAGAGTGACTTTTTCTATATGTTTAAAAATTTCACTTACAGAAAGAGAGCATACCAATGATTTAAAGAACTTCTCGTAGAACTATCTAATGACATCGATATATAAGAAGGGAACTATTTGAATCTTGAATTACATGATTAAAAAAAAACATCTATAATAGAAACTGATGTTTTTTTTCCGTTAAGCTTCATTACCCATGTAAAAACGTATACAAAAAATCAGATAACAATCGATTATAATCATACACCTTTTTGTTGATTCTTAATCGATTAAATGTGTATGATTATGATCGATAAGAATTCACTTTTATCATTCCTATGCTAGTCCTACATGATAATCATTGAACCAGACAACGATGTGTGAGGCGTAAATAAAATTCCTTACACCTATATTCTTAGAAATGTTGGGCTTTTTACTTGTAATTCGAAGAATTTTATCACGTAAATTGACGTATGGTAAAGACGCGCCTTGTTATGCTAACACTAGTGCCTTTGAATCAATACGAACATTCTATTAATATACAATTCGAAATTTTTAATCTAATGTTCACTTCCTTTTGAAGAACTATTGCGTTCAGTGTAAGTTTCATAGCACAACGTTTTTTTTTGTTTCTAGCAGATCGAATGGAATGATTCGATTTGGGGATATGAACATTGTGAATTAAAGCAGTAATCGTTCAAGTACACGATGAATTTCTTTCACTTGAACTAAAATGAGGAATTGCCCATCGATATCTAACGATTTAATTATTCAATTTTCATATAAGACCATCTCCACATGACAAAGACTAGTAGTGTTGTAACGAAATAGTCAAAAACACAGTCCCTATAAGTAATTCTCTAGTTTTTACACTTCGTTTGGGAAATTTAATATCTCAATCGAGGCAGACGAAGAAGAGATCATATTTTCAAATCGATAATTAGTAAGTGCGACCCTTAATCGAATTGAAATATAATTCATCTTATTAAATCACTATAAAAGACAAACATCTGTGTTCGCATCTAAATGATACGATTCAGTTCGAAAACTCTTTCGATTCCGATAGATAGTTATCGGAATCGGTTCATTTTAGACAAGACCAACATTCATCAACTACCGAGAAAAAAATTAGCAAAAAGAAGCAAAAACGTATGATTGTAGCAGTTCGTAGTCGAGTTTATTCGACTAAGATTCGAAAATACAATGATATTCTGCATAAGGTACGATACTTAACACTAGTTGCTTAATAGGTAGGTGGAAGGAGAGCAGAAAGGCTTGCACTTCTTATTGCTGATGAAAAGAATCACAAGGTAGAGACGAAAAGGATAGGAAAAAACCTTCAGTTCGGAAAATACTCTTGAAGTTCCTTATCGTGGATTGAATTCAGTAGAAGTTGTTTTCAATTTATTTTTAATACTTTACCCCTATAATGTCCTCTGGAGTGGACATTAGAAGAACATTGGTGAAAAATCAAGAAACTCTAAAAATACTTTTTGTAGTAAATTTCTGGAGCTACTAGTGGTACGTTAAGTTTTCAGAATTTTCAGACAAGTTTAAGACGTCGACATATGGTAAAATATGCAATAGTAACGTCCTGACTCGTAAATATCCACGAATAAATGCAATAATTGTAAGAATCAATAGAGAATTATAGAGCAAAGATTTTTCTATGAAATGAAACGTTCCTGAGCTTTCTACGACGTTTCTTCACTGAGAGACATCAGTTTTTCTGAATGCTCCTGAGAATTTGTCAAAATGTTCCCCCCCCCCCTACTCCCCCTCAGGAAAATGCCCTAAAATTGAAGAGAACATTTTGATTTCTTTATACTTTTGGCATATTAGAGGTATCATTCTGGAACTACAATAGAGAGGGGGGGGTAAAGGGTTAAGATAGAAATTACCTTTTACAAGACAGTTTTGAAAAAATGATTTCTCTATACAGCAGTAATGCATTGAATTAAGAAGTCTGTTGATAAAAGTAAAAATGAACTTATAATAGAATGTAAAACAGTGCTTGTTCGAACGAAAATTGTTCATTGAAAACTAAACTTAGTAGTTTATTCAATCTGCTATCATATAATATATTAATTCATTACGTAGCTAAAAAAATATTTAACAATGAAAAGTAAATGTTCGGCATTTAAACAAAGGTTGTACATTCCAATGGTTTATTTCGTCCACTATATCTTGAGCAGATAGCTCGAATAAAACTTCTTTCATCGAGACCTTCGATACAATTCAACCAATATCCATCATGCATACACCAGAATTCTCCATTCAAATAGATTGTACATGATTTTCTGTATGATGCTAAATAGGTTCGTTGTAATGATTTATGAAATAATTCATTGGCTTTATTGGATTGTACACATGATTGTACATCAGACCATCGAATCGAATTGTCCGATGTTTCTTTTGCACATTGTTCACCATTGCTTGGAATAGTAAAAATTCGTTTCGATTGACATAGAAGATATTTAATAAGCGTTGTTTGTGAATACATGTCTTGTATACATAATTGTTGTTTATTACCGATACATTCTTCGATTCCATGCATACAATAAAATTGATACAATGGTGATTCGGTAGCAATATATGAAACAGTAAGATTTATAATTGATGAAAGTTTCAATAGACTTGGAAGAAATGATGTTTCACATATCATTGAATCTGGACATTTTGACATAACAAAAAATTCAACATGAACAGGCTTGTTAGATGTAACTAGAATAGATTTATGAATTAATTTAGTTTGAGAAAAAAATGAGTATGGTATTTTCTTTTTTTTTTGCTTTTGTTTCACATACCAGGAACAGAATTAACATGATGAAACGATTGATAAGTCATGAATGTACCGACTATAAACATTGTTGATGCCAGTATAATAATAAGTTTTGGATTCCTCTCCATAAGAAAAGAAAACATGTCTTAAGAGTAAAATCACAAAGAATGTTCTCTTTTTTCTATCGTCACAAAAAAAACATGAGACGATCAACATTTTTTTGTGATTTACATTTGTTCTTTACTTATCAATCAATTTATCCTTCAGTCTACGTACGAAGTAATCGAATTTACGTCAGATACAATAGTTTGTCGAAATAGTTTACTTATGTTCGATAGAGATATTGAATGATTAAAGTCATAGATCTCGACAAGCTATTAAAATACAATTTTAATAGATATTTTTCTAAGCCAATGATTGAAAGTTCCGTAAAGAACTTTATTGTTTCATTTCTGTTTACCAATGGACATAAATCGTTACCTTAGTTCCTTTTTGTTGTTCATTCGTTTTTCATCACAAAATGTTAACGTTTTAAATTATGTGATTACTAATACTTTAACATTTAGATGTTTGAAGGAGACCAATCTATTATGCTCATTTATTGATATTGTCTCTTTTCAAAGTTTATTTAATCTCAAATAAATTCTATTCACGTTTCTATTGATTGTACATCATCCATACATTTGATATTTGACATAGAATAAATCGAACTTTATCATAGAATAGTTTTCATTCTTGAAAAATATTGTTATGTATCATAAACCGATATTATTCTATTCTTTGATTTATAAAATTTATGATCAATTGATATTAAAAAGTAAGCTTGTCAAAGTGTTCAAGATGTTTAGGGGAGCTCCTACGACGATAAGGATGAGTGATGGTAAAGTCATTTTTTATTCCACGCAGCGGACTAGTTTATTGTTTTGCACAAATCAAGAAAACACTTTTCGTGACGGTTCAAACCGCAATATTAAAAATGATTAGATCATTACTAATCTCATCCATCTGTCTTTCTAATCGTATGTTAAGCTGAAATGAAAGGTATCGATTCTGATGGCTTTCTTATAATTAGTACTTTCATTATTGTGTAAACGAATCATGTCATCATATATAACGTTATCTTTGTTACTTGTAATATTGTTCGAGGTTTTGATGATAGGTCAAGTACATTCAATAAGCTTTGAAAACAAAAACCTTCCATTGATTATAAATGTCTTCATTCGAATTTCCTTCACGAATATATTTTTATTTTAAATATAAATTTTTCGTAAAAAGTATGAAAGTTTTCTTATCAAGAAATCATTGTTTCAAGTATGCTGAAATAATTTGTGTATATACACTAATAACCTAAATTGAATATTATTAATAGAATTGTGCATCTAAGATAAGAATCATTATGACGACAAAGTGAACAGATCTATAGAATGTTGTTCTCATCCTTAACAATTATACTGAATGAACTACTCCATCACTTCAATTGTGTTTAGTTCATTTTTGTACACATTCGTCAATAGCGTTTACACATGAGAACACTAAAAGATGTAGACATTATCATGATTAACGCGAACTAATAAATCATAATGAAAAGAGAAAAATAACGATAGTGAAGTATAATGATCATGAACCCATAAAATTTAGTCTATAATTACTAATATAATATTGATAAGATCTCGTACGTAAAAATGACGAGACAAAACCAACGACTAGTTCGAAAATTTAATTCAATTGAAAATTTTTGCGATTACATGTTAAAATTTACGATATTTAGTACCAACAAATATTATTCATCTGGCTGTTTATTGAACAAGTATCATTTTGATGTTGAATTCAATCGAATGATTTTTTCACGTTCTCCTTCTCTTCTACTATCTTTATTATTATTATTCGTCAGTGTTACCTATAGTAAACCAGATTTTCCTATTGGTATTATCAATTATAATACTCAATGGCATATACATTGTCCAGAAAATAATACACAAATAGTAAGTCCTCCACGAAAAGATCAACCATTAGTACCATATCAATGTCCATATTCATCTGTATCACTGGAAATTTTACCCATTGAAATCGATCTTACATTTGTTTGTCGATTACAATCACGTTTAATATGGATCATTGTTGACCTCTATCAATTTAAAATATGGTCATGGTTAATGAATATTCATGCAGTGAATATTTCAATAAAACTCAATAGAAATATTGATATCAATGATTATAAACGTGAATTAACAAATTATACAAATCGTTTTATTGTTATCAATGCATTTTATATTCCATTTGAATCTTTGGAAATTTTATTAAATGAAAAAATTGAAATTTTAATTGAAATTAATCAATGTAAATTTTATGTACATGAAAATTCAACATGGAATGATACTATAAATAAAAAATGTAATACAATCGAATCGAAAACTCTTGATGTTCAATATAGTTATTGTGATTTTTTTCCAAAGTTAGTATTGCCAACGAATGAAATCGATGGTTTTTATTTTTCTTTTTATTCAAACTCATAAAGACATTTTATTTTTAGATCAACATCTGTTAAAATAGAAAATGACGTACAAGAAGAAATTTTCCATTATACAACAAATCGTATACCAGATTTTAATGCAGTATTATCAATTGATGAACATCGACCCATTACAACGACAACTTACGCTACTGATTATCATTTAGTATTCGATGAATATTATCGAAGATTACTAGCAACTTTAATAATCATATCGGATAAAACGAATTTATTATTATATATATTTATTTTTACCATCGTTATTTTAATACTATTAGTACTATTGTTTATTTATATGCTCTTTTATCATTATTACACTCGATCAACTCGAATTTCTTCAGTTTTTATTTAGAAAACTAATTGTTTCGCAATAAATTTACTAGAATAGAATTTACCTTTCAAAACATATGAAAATATAATAAAAATTTATCTCATGTCAACTATGAATGTTACTATTAAGCGGTTTATGTATTCAAGACATACTGACGAAAATCCATTAGTTCGACTAGATTCATGCAGACTCTACCATAAGTATAACACGTTATAGTGAAACAATGATTTAAAAACTAGTACGTGATCACTGATCTATTTCATGATGATGTTCATATAGAAGAAGAAATAAATTAATTCGAAAAAACCTATTCTTACTGGGGGTCAAAACCAGCCATCGGTCACCCCATGCAAATGAAAGGTTCCAACTCAAAAGTAGAGAAAGCTGAGTTTACCAGTGAAAAGAGCAGGATCAATAGTGTGTGAAATGAGAACGTTTCTGTTCCTGAGCAGTTTTATATGTCTCAGACACACGACATTTTTCATAGGATAATGAACTAAAAAATTTGCCAGAAAGATAGTAGTGGAATATGCTTTTAAATAAACAATAATTAGTAGGATTAAAACTCTTCGATTAAATATGAATTGATAGAATACGAAGTACTCTTTCAATATATAACCTTTATAAAAAATGTTAGAAATCTACGAAACAAGATAATGCTCCCACAAACCATCTGTATTTTTAATGAAATTCCGTAACGAAACTTGCTAATACTGTGTGTTTTGCTCGCTTATGTTGCTAATTGTTTCAATATAGACGACACTTCCAGATAGAACTCAACGAGCTCTATCGGGTACACTCATTTTTAGCGTGGTTCAATTTCATTTTCTCATCTGTTCCCTATAAATACTTCGTTACGAAATTTCATAAGTATCGAAAAATCGCCGTGTTTTAAACTATTGAATGTTTTATGCTGTTTTTGTTATATTTGGAATCAGCATAGAATTTTGAACAAAGTGAACTGCTTAGTTGTTCAAAATTTAAAGTTTGATTTTTTCGAAAATTTTCCTGGTCAAAAAAATAAAAATTTTTTTTTCTCAGAATTCTGGTAAAATCCATAGCATTTGGTGCAGAATCAGATGTTGAGGAGGGTTATATGGTTTTTTTAATTTTCTTTGCTTTTATCCAAGTTCACAGTTCGATTTTTGTAAGAAGGGTGAAATTCCGTAACGAACAGTATTTGTTGAATAGACCGGGTTTGACCAAACGAAATTTTCACTGATAGTAGACCATGATAGTCTCCATCTATGATAAAAATTTCAGAGAATTTGCTATGAGCCCTGAGGAGATATTGTTGTCACAAAGTAAAAAAATGAAATTCCGTAACGCTTGGTTTTGACGTGGGAGAAATTAATCTCGGTGACAGTTTTTTCAATAGGTTGATTGGTTATGACTTTCCCGTGTAGGAAAAATTCTCATGTATCAACTCATTCGTCTGATAAATTTTTCTGAATCCAGAGAAATTCGAAGTTCGGAGGACATGCTTTGACTTTCCTGGAGATCATCGATAAATAGATATATCATTTCCACCACTAAAATTTAGAACAAAAACTATTCAGAGATAGTAAGGTTAGAAATATATAAGTACCTATTAGCGACATCAATTCTTATACTCATGCGATTGCTGATCACTCGACATGTACTGTCAATTATAAAATCATTTTAATGTATCGAGACTTTTATCGCTATATATTTTAACGAAATCAAAGATGGCAGGAGTATACTTTTTCTAATCAATGATTCGATAGTGTTTTTCAACAAAGCTAATTTGAATGAACCAATATTTTCGAGGTTGTGTTTTTTTTTTGTTATTCTAATGACCAGTGGTCAATATGTTTATCCTTCTAAGTATTACTATTTTATTATTTCCATTACATATTCAATCACTTATTTGTCCAGTTTATAATGAATTTAATAATGAAACTAGTACAATTAATGCATGTGATAAAAATCTTTCATATATAACAACAGAAATAAATTATCGTCGTTGTCTTGGAATTTATACATTTGATAAAATTTCAAAAACGAAAGACACTATCATTTCTATTCGTCAATTATCATTAGTTGATGATTTCGAAGAAAAATATGCTAATATAACAGAATGTATGCTTGATATTGATAAAACTGGTAATCATCTGTTATGTCGATGTAATTCGAATAATTGTACATTAAAATGGACGACAGCTGAAAATTTAAAACAAAAATTATATTTCAAAACTAAATTCAACGAAAAATATACATATAAAAATTGGTTCTATTCATTGATGCTTCCACTATTTATTGTTATTATTCTATTTATAAGTATCATTATCATTATTACAATTGTCAAATATCAATCGTATAGAAAACGACATGACAAAGATAGTCGATCGTTTTTAGGAAATACATCGTATGCATCGACATTTATTTCAAATGCAGAAATCGATGAATTTCTATCATCAAATCCTACGTATCAATCAATTATTAGTCATGGAAAAAATAGTATTATATATCGTGCATGGACAACAGAAAAAGAAAGCATAGAACATGAGAAAAAACTCGTAGCTGTTAAACTCTATTATTCACAACAGTATAAAAATATATTTGAGAATGAAGTACAAATTCTAAAAACAATTCATCATTCTTCTATTATAAAGTAAGTCATACAATAACTATTATTTCTCTATCAATGTATTGTTTGTTTTTTTTGTTTAGTTTCATATGTCATGGTTGGCATGATCTATCTCCATATATTATACTCGAATATTATGATCTTGGTTCACTTAACATGTATCTTCGTTCACACAAATATTCTTGGTCTACATGTTATTCATTTCTTGTTTCTCTTATGGATGCTATCGATTATCTTCACTATGAAGATCTATCACCCAATGATTATTCAACATCAAATCGTATTCGTAAACCAATCATCATTCATCGTGATATCAAAAGTTCGAATATTCTTGTTAAATCAAATCCAAATCTTCGTTTATGTTTGACTGATTTTGGTCTAGCCAAAGTTCTTCCACCGATTTTAATACCGAACGATTTTATACAAATTGGTACATATCGATACATGGCACCAGAATTACTCGAACTTGCTATAACACATACAAGCGATGCTTTATGTAAAGTTGATATGTATGCCATTGCACTTGTTATGTGGGAGATTATGACGCAATGTCAAGACTATTCATGTATTTAATTTTTTTGCTTTTTCATTAGAAATGAAAGAAAAATTTATTGATTGTCTGTTTTCTAGTACTTGTTGACTATCAACTTCCCTATGCAGAATATGTCAATACTGATGAAACGAATGAAAATAAAATTCTCGATACACTTCATCGTATTGTAGTGAATGAAAGAAAACGACCAATTCTACATCGAACAGCTAATATGAATACAGTATGTATAGAATTTTATCATCGATCATATTTAATGTGAATAAATTCTCGATCTTACACGAGATTTGATTTCATGACTGATGTTTCTCTCATTTTCATCGTAGTATAGACGAATGTATTTCGTTTACATCTATCGATAAAACATATCAATACTATTATTTAACACGTACTTTGTCATTTTTATCTTCTGTTCTATGTGAAGTTCTTTGAATTCTATGCATTAATACTAAATAATACGCAAATCAATTGTCGAATGTAAATATACTTGTCCATGATTATACGCATCAATAGTCTCTGATCTTCTTAAAATTCCCGATGAAATTTCATTTCTCTATGTATATTTTTGGAATTCTTTTTAGAAAATTTCCGATGCATTCACAATCATCGAAGATTGTTGGAAACATGAACCTGAATCACGAATCAATGCTCGACCAGCACTCTATCGTTTACGACAACTTCAATAACGAAAAAAATAGATATTTTTGTTTTTCCTTTGATATTAATGTATATAATAATTACACGTGAAAAAAGTAATAAAAAATTAAAAAGAGCGGTATACAAATGAAGATAAAAATAAAACGAATCATACTGTTTGTTTTGCTAAAAAGTTATAAAACCATCACCGGGTGAACAAGGAGCAATATGTGATGTATACGTTTGACGATACCAAATACGATACGTTATGAACCAAAAGAATACAGCAAAACTGGCTGCAACTAATTTATGTAAAATATTATAAATGTATAAAACTGTAGATAAAAGCATTAATTCCCAGAGAACGGTTAATATTGCCAAGGCTATGTACAATAGTGCAATCGGTATAGAAAACATTTTCAAACGATTATGATTTATATTTAATGAAGTATCTGTATTACCCATCATAATTTTGCTTGCATCTTCAACTTTTTTCCAATTTTCACCATACAATTTAACTTCTTCATTAATCACTAAAAGAGCATAGAGAAGAAAAAACGTATGTCCTTCTTGCCATTGATATCGACTCGTATGACAAATCTGTCTTGCGATACCACGCATCTTCGTCGGTTTACACATGCCAGTTAAAGCTTCTATACGAATAAATAAAAATGTTATGATATACCAAATTACAGTCGCTATTATTAAACGCATTAGATGACGAACGATTAAACCATAGTGACCACGTGTATAGATTAAACTGGTCAAGTAGACAAACGGAATTAAGAAAAATATCGACCACATCCAACCTATTTTAGTTATATATTTATTGAAAATATTTGCCAATGATGAAAGAGATGTATTTGGTAGATAGTGAAAATCTTTTAATAGAGGACCGATAATAATCAAACAAAAATAAACAAGAATTTTTAGAGATGGTGGCGCAAATATAATACGTCGACAAAAAGTCAATATTATAGTGTTTACAATACGGAAAATATCCGACGATAATGATGATGGAAGATTTAAAGTTTTCGGTATTTTTCGAGATGATACATTCGGTTGAGATGCTGATCGAGTACGATTTTTCATGTGAAACGATTTATTCGATCGAATGGCAGACATGACTAGATGTTCTTAAAAAGAAAATCATAAGAAAAACTAAATGTCTTCAACGTTTCTGATGAAGAATTAAGAAAATTCTTTTCGACGCAATCGACTTTCCTTGAGATCTCAACATCGCATATGTCATTTATCATCTCTTCCGAACGCATGTACAACAGATTTTTTTCGTTTTCTTTCCTTAAAATAGACGAATAGTCAACATCGTAATAATCAATAGAACATTTCATAGACAACAAGCAGTTTATTAGCTAATCGTTCGCATTACCTTTCAAGGATTCATCGATATTCAAGATCTATACAGCCAACGATTCTCGTCTAGCAATCATAAATCAGTTAGATATATCCATAGTTTACCCACATTTGTCTGGATTACCATCCTCTTCTTGCTCATTCATATAATCTAAATAGAATCAATTGTTATTAGCGTATTCTTTTTCTTTTTTCTGTTTTCCTTTGTGTTACTATTATGTCAACTATTGTTTCATCGTCAACGACTTCAATTTCTAATACAAATCGATTGATAAATCTTTCGAATGAAAATACAAATGAAGAAGATCAATTAAATCGTATTAATTTACAAGCATTACAAAATCGAGATCCATATATAACGAAAATAATCGATCAAGCTCAACGTGTTTGTGTTTATAAATTTATTGGTGAAAAACGTCAATGGGTAAAGAGAAAAGATTCGTTAATTTTCGTACTATTGTTCCATATTTTTATTCTCTTCTAGGAACGTAAAGATCTCGAAGGAACATTATTTGTTTACGAAAGGTAAATAGATATTGAATCAATTTCTAACACGTTCTCTCTCTCTCTGTGTTCTAGATCAAGTGAACCTTATCATGGTTTTGTTATATTGAGTACTGTATCACGGGAAACATTTGTACAGATAATTAAACCATCTATGGAATTTAAACATTCACCTAATTATGAAGCATTTCTTCAATATAAAGTCGACGTTGGAGGTAGATATGATCCATAATTTTCTTTTTCTCATGTTTAGTTTTCATTTTTATTTAGATATCTATGGTGTATGGTTTATATCGAAAAATGATTGTCCACGTGTAACGGAGTGTTTAAAACGGTGAGTAAGAATCAATTTTATAATTTCTCATTCTTAAATTTCTCATTCAATTCTAGTTTAACCATACGAGCAAAAGAATATGAACAATCAAAACAAAATCCATCGACAATAACACATCAAAATTTATTTTCACCATTAAATCAAGGTTCATCCGATATATTTTCATTGTTGATCAATGCTCAAGAAAAATTTCAAGAAACTGTTTGTTATTTTTTTCTTTTGTTCTTTTTTCGTTTAATCTTTTTTTATTACAATAGAAACGTAAGCAAGAAACTAATCATACTGATACATTACCATCGATGCCAGCTGCATTATTACGACTTTTTTCTACACAAGATACATCCATGCAATCAATTACGGCTACTAATAATAATGATGAACGTGAACAAGAACTGAAGAAAACATTAGGAATATTAGGTAAACCAGCATTAAGCGTAACTGAACTTGAAAAACAATTGTTACAACCATCAACTATTGAAACAACGAAACCTTCGGCGACTTCAACAGGAAGTAATAATACAATGGAAAATCTTGCCAAAGCTATGTCAATGGAAATGAAGGTATATATATATAGAGTGGTATTCCGTACTTTTCTACATTGAATTATTGATATCTTATTCGATTTCCAAGTAAAAATCTTCAGATGCAAACATTGAGTTTCTCGATACATCAACATTATCATGTATGATTCAACAATATTATTGACGTATGAGAAATAATTAAAATCTAGATTAATAATACGTTCTTAAATAAATGTGAAAACTTTGGACTTATGTCCGAGAGCTATGTGTACTTCAAAAAGGGAATGAGACAAATCAGTCATCCTAGAATGTGTGCACGGATGAAGTATCTTGGTAAACCTTTTTGGGAAACTCCAAAACTACTGATCATCTCAGACATATCTAGGCAATTTTGTTTCTAGATGTAGTTTTTGTGCATTTGAGACCTTTTTCCAGTCAATGTTTTGTTAGAAAGCTGCGATTTGGTTCAAAACTAATATCAGATTCGGAATCAGCGTTAAAAACTGAGTCGATTTATATACGCTGTGGATAATTCTGAGAAAAAAGTTTTTTTTGAAAAAATCCCTGTACCCCACCTCAGGGATTGCTTGGCGAAAAATGACAATTTTTTCAATAACTCAGCCATTTCTCGACGGATCCTTCTCATCTTCGAACTCGACCTAGATATTGATGAGACAATTCTGTGCACAAAATTTCAACTCAATCGAATGTAATTGTGAAGAGTTATCGAATAAACGGACGGCCGGACGGACACACTGACCGATTTTAGTAGTGTACTCACTTTTTGAGTACACAAAAAGAGAAGTTGAGGTGTAAGGCGATGAAAATTTGAACCTCGTATACAAACTACACATGCGTGGGAATCATATCATGAAATCAAGTTTAGGGCAAAGAAGCCAAACAAGAGAAATAAATTTTACTTTGTTTACGTGTTTGAACAAAATAGTGTTGTTTTCAAACCTTGAAGGCATGACCATAATGATTAAACACGATTTTTCAATTCTAAATTAAAACAATCAGGTTTGAGCAGACGTTTTATATCCAGAGGCTTAAAATATTGATAGAAAGAAATATTTGTATTCTTTCTGAAATAGTATAGGCAAACAGTAGAACTTTACAAGATAGCTTCTTTAAATCTACTATAAAACGATCGATAACTTTGTTTTTGTCGAGAATTGAAGTGAAAAAATTTGACTGAATAAATTAGATCGATGAGATTCAACGATGATGAGAAATAATAACAACGTTTGCCAATGTCAGTCATAGATTGATAATCTTAAAAGAACATGAATTCAATATCTTTACATAAATACTATAGTAACATTCTTATCTAGAGTACAACTCAAACATCACCTCATTCAATTTCACCATGTATTATAACTAATACTACGAATGATTGGACAACATCTAGTCAACATCTCTTCAATGGAGTGAGATTTTAATATAAAAATAATTGCATTATTTTCAAAAATGATTGTTATTTTTATAATTTCTAGTTTGATGCATTCTCAAACACTAACGGTCGTTTAATGACACCATCAGAATTTCAAACATTAAATTTAACTCAATCATCTGGTAAATTGTTTAGCAATCAACCCATATTCATGTCATACATTGTTTTTCTTTTATATCTAGTTTTCATTTCTTCAATACAGAGTGATACAATAACATCATGTCGACATTGTCAAAATCAACCGAATTCATCAATGAATCATTTCTCAAAAGATGCTCTTCGAAAATTATTGATTGATATGCTTCAAGTAAAACAAAAACAAAAAGTTTCTTATTCTTTTTCATTTGTTCGATGTTTATTTTGTTCTATACTTAGAATGACGAAGAATTTCTTACAGGATTGCATAATGCTTATGCAGAGAAACAAAACGATTTACATCGTATCTATTCGTAACTAAATGTGTACCAGATATAGAAACACATGTGTTTGTCCCTCTCACAACAATTACTTCTCTCTAGTCGTTATACTTCACTGTATTTGTATGTGTTGAATGTATCGATATATATTTTAGCCAAGTAAAAACATTTCCATCTGTTCATCATTCATAAGACTCTTTTTCTTTTGTTAAAATAAAAAAAGCTATGATGCACAATAAAAGAAAAAAAGAGAGCAATCAAATAGTTAATGGGCTTTATTATTATTATTTGATTTATGTTTTGACAGTTGTACGTGGAACATTATAAATTCCTGAATGATAAGTACCTTGACGAGGTATTGAATCAAATGTATTAGCACTGAATGCTTTACGACGTTCATCTTCAGTTCGAAATGAATCGACTTGATTTTCACCCTGAATATTGAATAGACAAGAAAAATTTAGAAGAAAGAAAATCTTGTCAATAATTTACAATGGCATATTTGGGCAGTTTCCATAAAGGCTTGGGATCAACGGGTATTTTAGCTTGACGAAGAAGTGATGCTTTCGTATGATAACTTCCTTTGAAGGCATTCTAGAAACAAGAACAATCAAAGTTTTATCATCCGTATCATGTATGTAAGTATGAAAAATAAATCTACTGCGGCATCGGTTCGTTCTTTTTTAATTGTAGCTTGTTTTTTCTCCATATTTTGAAGCCAATCATCAAGAAAACGATTTTGTAGAACTTCGGCTATTGGCGTTGACGGTCTATGTAATTGAACGAAGTGATTAAAATCGAAATGTACGAAATTTTTCTTCTAGACGTTCTGTCATATGTCCATAAAACGAGGGATGCTAGATGCATCAACGTATTCATCGTACTGTGAAATGGGGCATCCCAGATTTCTTGGGACATATGACTTTGATTGTAGACTTTTTTTTTGTTTTTTTTTATTACCTATTTGGTGTACCAAAGATCATGTCGTCAGGAAATTTTTGCGTCTTTTTAGCAAGTGATACATCACGAATGAAGACTTTTTTTTTAATATCATGTACGGTTCTATTAATTAGAGAAAAGGAAAGCCTTAATGACAAATAAGATATTAAAATAATACAAACCTAAAACGTGACTGATCTTTAGCTGTTGTCATTCCAGCTTCGAGGGCTGCTTTATTTAAAGCTGAATAATCGCGTACAAACTCGAAATCCGGATTAGTTGCACGTTCTTTTTCAGGACCATGAGATAGTGCTAAATATTTAAATAGAAATTTTAAGAATATTGTGTACTTTCAATAGACGATACTGGCTATTCATAATTCAAGAAAAAACCTTCCTTTCTGTCATAGTCGAATACAAGCGATCGAGATGAGAAAAGAAACGACGAATCAACAAGTATGGCTACATGCAAATAGCTCAGTTCGATTAGCATACATTACATTGTGAAAACAAAGTTATGTGTCTAAGCTCTGAGATAATTCTGTTTCAATAGTAGACATCGATTGTAATTTAATCATGTGACCAGTAAGAAAAATTGTGAAACTCGGTGTACTTTAAAAAGATTTTAATTGGGATAATTTTTTCAGCAGAAATTTATTAGTCTAGGAAATTTTGAAGTAACGATTCGATGAACTGGCAGTCATCATGACAAGAAAAAAAAATGTTCGTTGACATCAGAATAGCCTACAGCTACTTACCTTCGCTAACACCACCATCACGTCGTGGAATAGTGATACCATACGTAAATGCTTGTGCTGGTAATTTATGACCACGACGGCGACTTTTACCTAATTCGGACTAAAGAAATTATTTATTTTAATTATTCGAATATTGAACAAAATTCAGGGCGTACTAATATTTGAAGTTCACTTTGTAACATCGAGTCACGCTGATCACCGATGAGTCCTGTCTTTGTAAATTCATATGGTGACACGTATGGAGAAGTTTGACTTTGGACACTGCCAACACGTTCGACTTCGTTGCTCATTGTTATTGATGGTTCACTTATATGTAATCAGTCTACAGAAAACAAATAAAAGAAAAAGATTCTCATCCGATGATAATAATAAGTATAAGGTGTTCTTTTTTCCTATCACTAATTTGATTACTAAAGAGCAAAAGTTGATACCCCATAATTAGCTTTCTCACACATAATTGTGATTTTGTTAATGTTTCGATAAGTACTTACTGTTGAGAGCAAATGAAAATGTTTACTGAATATTGCCAAAATGCTTTCATCATCATAAGAATGTATCACCTAGTTACGAACATCGATAAAAATTTTTTTTCATTCATATAAATCAGTATAGTTGGATTTTAATCAGTGCTATCATCGTTGAAATTTGATATCAAATATTAATTTGATGGATGAAGTCGAATATATTTTAACTTAGATGTCGCTAATAGTTTCTCTGTTGCTTAACAACCAACCAGCTAGCCGGCCCGGTGGTAAAGTTTTCTCTAGCATACAAAATAGTATCAGTAAAATTTATTTGATAAGAGAATTACTGAAATTATGATTCCATGCTGAAGATTTCTTCTTGAAAAACCCAGGAGATGCACGTGTCTTCGATCGATACGTAAACACATTTTCTATTTCATCGATTGTATAGAACGTGTGCGAGTCAAACATGTAGATCTTACAATTACGGATTCTTTGTAAACAGGAATAGCCTAAGGGATATGTTTCATTAAGTAAAGTCTAGCTTTATTTATTACATACATTTACAAAGCTTTCTCCATGTATACTTGCTAGTTAGAGATCTAACTATTGAAAAAAAAATGAATCTTTTTTTTATATGTGAAATGTTCCACTGTATACTGTTAAAATAGTTATTGAAAATAGAACAAAAAAACATCTAGATGATATTTGAATAAATTAATGTGAATCAACTTCATATTATCCATGTATGAAAGTTATGCGGTGTACTGTGATTCAATCAGTACGGGCTTCCACACATAAATATTTGTCAAGTCACCTATGGTATGTTTTGTCATCACGCGTATCTTAATGTGCAATGAAACATGAACGGTTACGTCGACATTATCATGGCAAATATATCACTTGATACGAGACAACAACAACTGATATTTGTCTGTATTCATTCGATGAAAAATATGTTTCCAAATAGAAAATGTTTTGAATCGTTCACATTGAATATTCGTATTTACACAAACGATGAAGTGAAGAATTTTATTTGAGTGTCAAAAGAAGAGAAAGGACTACAAAAAAAAAAGAAAAAAATTTAATTAATTTTCTCTGTGAAAAATATTGAATTATTAAAGAGATGTTGTCATTGGTCTTGAGCCGTTAATAGCGTCATTTCGACTTTGTTCAAGTGGTTCTTTTGAAACATGATCATTCGATACTATTTTGTCAATAGGAACTTGATTGTTACATTCAGCGTCTGACATGTCAGCTTCACCATCCGAAAACTCAAAATGTATTAGAACATCTCGAGGTAATTGCTGTTCTACACTGCTTTTTGATACTCGTTGTTTCTTTTTCTCACGCGCTGATGTTGACGATCGAGGATTGGTTGATTGATAACTAAATCGATCGACTTGTGTTGATATTCGAATTTTTGTAACAGGTTTTTCGGTTTGTTTACGTCCTTGACGTTGAGCATCACGAAACAATAGTGAACATGATGGCTCAAAAAATAGACTTCCACAATTATTACGAAAGCTACGATTTAAAAATGCATATAGGATAGGATTAATAGCTGAATTTAA
This sequence comes from Rotaria macrura, assembly GCA_900239685.1. Taxonomy (NCBI): domain Eukaryota; kingdom Metazoa; phylum Rotifera; class Eurotatoria; order Philodinida; family Philodinidae; genus Rotaria; species Rotaria macrura. The sequence goes on along the minus strand of OENT01001139.1, from coordinate 34,263 downwards.
ATAAGCAAATGAATTTGCAATGATTTTAAAATAATAAAGAAATGCCGTTTTCTGTGGAAATATATAAGCTGATATGATATATAATGTTATAGGTAGCCAACAGAGTGTGAATGCCAATGTAACGATGGCAACCATTTTAGTAACAGCGCGACGTTTTTTTGACCATTTAATTATATTATATTTCTAAATAAATTAGACATGTTTACTACTAGAAAATACATGATGTTTCAAATTACCGTTTTAGGACGAAGCCTATTTTCTTTCGAGTATACATGATAAAGTAATTTTGTATATGATATAATTATGATAATTAATGGAATAAAGTAATACAGAGTAATTGTATATATACAGAAGTACTTTTGATATTCTTCATCACTAAGTAATGCACATTGCCGATGATTATCTTGCATAGGTGTAACACCGTAATGATAATAAAAGGGTGAAGCAAATATGCATGAAACTAGAACATAACATCGGTATTATTTATTAAAAAGTAACAAAAGAAACGATAACAACATATGAATAATTTGATACATACTCAACCATATGAAGATACTCAATAGAAGAACAGTTCGAGGTTTTCGCCATCTCAAATTTTCAAATGGTCGTACGACATAAACATATCGATCGAGTGTCATCGTGACTAATGTTAGTACAGTGACAAGAACACTGACAAAAGAAATAAAATTTAGAAGTTTGCAAAATATTTGATTGAACAACCTAAAATATTAGAGAAAATTCAATAAATCATCAATAGGAAAGTAAAACATTGATTTTTACCAATTGTCTAATGTATATTGAACGACCAATAGTGGCATACAAAATGCCAAAAAGACAATATCGGTAATAGCCACTAAAATTGAGACATAATTTTAAATAATGAAATATCGTGAATATTTTCGTTTTTTTTTTGAAATAACTTACGATTGACGATAAAACAATTTGTAACATTGTTCAATTTTTGAAATCGAAAAGCAACAAATAGAACGAGACTATTACCTAATTCGAAATGTCATAGATTTATTTATTTTTGTGTTTATTATGAAATATCTATTTTACCTATAATACCAGCAACAGCGATAATAATCCAGGCGCAAGCAAAAGAAATACGTGTGTGTAATGATGGACCAGTATCATTTTCATCCCAATCATAATCACTTTGATTATCGAATAAAACAGAATTAGTGTCCATAGTGAATATTGTTCTCTAGTAAAGGTTCATATGAATTTTACTAATCATAAATTATAATTGAGATTCGATCTGAAATAAAAGATTGTTTAATTTTATCTTATCATAAATATAAAATGTTGCAAAATTCGACGGTAGTAAATCTATTTTGTTTTCATTCTACTATTACTAGTAAAAGAGTCAAAACGGTAAGAATTGAGATGGGTCATTGTAGAAATGGAAAAATAGTTCTTTGTTGAAAGCTCAACAACTACGATATGGCTGACTCCCGCTTGGCACTTGTTCCGTCGCTTCTTTTATGCATTCAAATAAAAATTTATTCTGCTTCACTTATAGTTCTCATATAAAAAGAAAAAGTGAAAGGAAACAAAAATAATAATTGGGATGATATATATATATACGAGTTCGTTAGTCTTACATCTCAAACATAAATGTGATCATGATGACTTTGATTTATCTGCTTTTTTTTTATGAATGAACATATGGGACCGGTGAGAAACAGACAATGTTACTCTTATCTTCTATGTTTTTTGCCTAAACATTAAAGGCTGTATTTTCTATAACTTAAGTATGCATGATGATAGACGGAAACAATCAGGTTTTGTCGAACGAGAATAGGAAAAACAATGAATACAGAAGGGTTTTACAAGAAGTACTACAGTTCATAGATTAAGCATATCATTACAGCTAATGGGTTCTAGTTAAACTTAAAACGGAGATTATTACCTGTATTATTTCTTTTGAAGAATCTAGAAAAGCTTGTTAACAAGAACATGTCTTAGGTCGATGAAAGAAGCATAATGCTAGAATGTCATCATCTATTTCACGCGATTATTTTTCTTTTCTTTTCATGGTTATTTGTCATCATTTTTAAGTACGTGATAAAAGATGATTTGTGTTTTCCTCTCATAACGGAAACAACAACGACAAAAGCCTATCTATCAGATTATCTGCCGATTCTATGAATATCTCTTCTATCAAAATAATCTAAGAACAAACCGCCAAACTTCTCACATCAAATTGTTTACAAAGCATTTAAAACATTTTCCAGAAAATTCTAATCTTTTTCACGATTTACGGAAATCTAAATTTTTCTCTTCTCAGCATAAGTATGAATGGTATCGATTATGTAAAAGAAATTATTTCAACTAATGGATTTACATTAAAGAAGAAGAAAAAGTAAAAAACAAAATATAACCAACATATGAGAAACTAAGAAGAGAGAGTTATGAAGAGAAAAACAATGGACTTCAGTTATAATAGAAAATAATAATATGATATAACTTGTAATCGTAACGAGAGTTTCTTGAATGAAAATAAAATAACTAGACTATTCTCGATAATTATATAAATTCAATCTATTAGTCTATATGTCTTGATAAGTATGAAAGAAGGAAATGTCTAAAATACATGTCATGTTTTTGATCTATAGGGACAAATATTACTTACACAACAACGTCAACATTAATGGGTATACACAGAACTACTACTACACTTGTTTATTTTCTTAAGAATCTCATATTTAACCTATCTGTCTATCTTTCCTTCTTTTTTTTTTTCATTACTGAAACGAACTTTGTTAGTTAATGTAAATCCGAAATCTATTGTCAGAACAAAAAAAAAAGACATTCAGAATGAGAAGAGAAAAACAATCGGAAATTATTGTACACCATAGAATGTATTTGCATTTCATCTGATCATTTTCTTCTTTTTTTTTCCATATTCAGCACATACCGGATATTGGAAAGCATAGGATTTAGAAACGTAAACAGTTCCATGATAGGCATGGCTCTTATCTCAAGGATTACATTGACGATGTCTCATTAGAAATTTTATGCTCAAGGGTCGAATAAGTACACAACTCATAGTAGAACTAGGAAACGTGACTTCTATGCCATGTGTTCAAATTATCGACATAATCTGTTACGCATTGAACATAGCTTATAGTTAACAATCTAAATTTTATAGGAATTACATTATATTCAAGAATTCTTCTTCATTATTATGATTAGTTTTTGCGGTTCCTAAGTTATATCTTCGGATTTTATCTGACACTCTTGCTAATACTTTTCTTTCTATTACGATTGAAAAATTAGATTTCTTAAGATACAAAAAAAACAAATAATGAAAGAAAAAATTAACTTTCATATGAGTACATTATCGAATTACTATATCTGCTGACATTCATTAGAGAAAAAAAAATGCGTATCAATGTTTACTAATCATCCATGGTACCTGTTGCTTTATGTGTTAATTATCTCATATGGCATTAGATATTTATTCGTATTTGATTAAGAATAAAATAATTTATACAACATACTACCTGGTTATGATACTGAAACAAGAATAAAAATATCAACTATCGATTGAGTGGTTTCTAATTTTGTTCCTCTGTTGTCATACTCGTATTGATGTTGATATTACAAAAGAAATCGTCATTGTATTTTCTATTTATCTTCCATCATTATTTTAATGATTCTCATATCAAGTGTATTACAATAAAGAAGCATTATCTAAATGTATGCTTATCTCTTTCCGTCTCATTTCTTAAATATATTCTTTGCAATTACGTATCAGTTTTTTCTTTGTTAACTAGAATCTCTTAAAATAATGATTGTAATAAGATACATTTGTATAGATATTCAAGTGCAAAAAAACCATCAACATACTTGACCGCATTATACGCATAAAAATTCTAATCGTCGGAATAGAATACTCGTTCTGCCAAGAAAAGAAGAAAAATTATCAAACACGAAATACACAACATTAATTAATAACTTGGTCATATCTAATTTACAATACTTGTATAGATTTCAATTCTAAATGAACACTATTGCTCTATATGATGAAGTGGATTTTATTTGAAAAATTCTAAGCGCTCTTAGGAAAACGATCGTATCATCGTGCTTTTTTTTTGACGAACTACAGATAAATCACGTTCTTTAGAAGAAAAAAAAATATATATGCATCAAAGGTGACATCTAACATATCGATGAATACAGTTAAGAATAACATTTAGCATGATAATATTGTCGTCTGTTTTTGTGAATGATCTTGATCAATTGACTAAACATAGATGATCTATCATTCAATACTTGCCTTTTTTCTATGGTATCTACGGATTTGTAACTAACTACTTTTGGATGAAATTTAAATTCAACTCATCACAATTCGATTTTTTTTTCTTTGTTTAAACAATGACACTTTTACAGCCATGATTCTCGGTTGAAAATTGCACGGATATAACTTTTATATGAAAAATTCTTTTAGTATTCAAAAAACTCTAGTCTAATTTTGATTAATTAGTACCATTTTGTTTCTTTTCTTTTTCTCGATGTCAGTCTTTATGAATAACTATGTGATCATTAAGATACCACCTATTGATTGATGCTGTAATTTATATGAAGACACATCTCAACACTATGACGCATTTAAATTAAGCGTTTCTTGTTTTTCTTCGCCAACCATTTGATAATTAATAACTAGATGGTCTTAGAATGATAAATGTTCTAATAACAGATAACAGAAGCACTTAACTTTCTTGCTATGAAATACACTGACTTCGATATTATCGCTACACATAATTTGTAACAATTTAAAAACTTCATTCTTAGTTTACCAACGCAAATATACTCTTATCATAGGTTCTATTTTCTTTCATGATATCCGTATTGAACTCATCTATTAAGGATGATGATATGTAGATTATTTCATAATTTCACTAACTATGTAGTAGTACAAGTCAACTTGACATCGATCTAAAATGACTGTATTCGTTCATTCATCTCGATTATATAATCTCTCATAGTTAAGTTGAATCTGGTCAAGTAGAACTTTAATCAAACGAGAAGATTCATTATACTATTTATTATCCTATATGTAGGTAAATGGATCCTAAGCCAGAATCATCACATTCTCGCTTGTTTATAATTAAGTTAAACATATTTAATAGCTTTGATATGAACAATTTTACTCGAATATTCTGTTATAAACAAGCTCGAAACTAACAATCATGGAATAATCATTCTTTTATCAAGTATTTTATTAATATTGAGGTTTTTCTTTGAGCGATTGCCAAGGGATTCGAGATAGATCGTACTAATTATTTCCTTTAAACAACAACAACCTGTTTCAAAGAATCGTCTAATGAATGTCAATTCATACGTGAAAGTAAAATAGAAGTACTTGATAATCAAACATTTTATAGGTCATGAATTCAAGGCATCGATTTAAATGTAAATTTATATCTATTAGATGTCTAACAAATAGTGAGCCCCTAGGTGCAAATAGTTTTATTCGTTTCAAACTTAATAGAATAGATAAAATGATGCGCAAAAGTTTTTCATGTTCTCGGCATTTACCTGATCTTGAACGTTTGTACGTTGGATAAACAATGTGCTTCGTGATAATTCAAAATCTTTGAACTCATTTGAAGAAACTATTCGAACATTAGGGCAAACGTATAAAGGGTAAACTATGAAGATCGAGGGAAAAGCTTTTACGAGTAGTGTGTTTATTCTTTCTCTTTCTGCTAACATTTACTACACTAACAGAAACTTTGAGTAATTATTTTGTAGTCGATAGTTTAACCTATGGAGTAGAAAACAAAGTCTCCCTAAATAATAACCTTATTTTTTCTTATCTGTTATCGATTGAAGCAATGTAATATTGTAACGCTTACTTGTATAATTAACGTTTTTTTTTCTTCGATGTTTTCTTTTTTGATATGTGTATCGTTGTCTGAAGATCGGATGAATGTTTTTTCATTACTCAAAAGAAAAACGTATCAAGTTTTCTGTTTCTCAATTTTCTCAAGAGAGAAAATTAATGAGAAACAGCACAAATTAGAAAAGTTTATGCTTAAGCGACAGATGACATGTAGTGTATGATTGAATCCACAATGGTTTCTGGACGTGACAATAGAAGAAGTCATATCATAAAAACAACTTCTTCTAATTGAGATATTCCTTAAAAGTTTAACATTCAGTAGGGTGTATGTACTCAACTTTAGAAGACTGTCATATATTGTATTTTAACAGAATCGTATAGACAACTGATTCCGAAGAAAAACATTGTTGCATACTGGTATCCGTCAACAAATTAAGTTTCTCTATGTATTCATAGATCATTCTTCTACGAATTTTTAACTGTCTACAATAAGATGTCGGCGTGAAACTATTTTCATAGCTACTAACGTATGCTGATGAGATTTGGTACGACACTGATACATCGATTATCATACTTCAATTTTTTTCTAGACGTTACTTATGAATGAAATGTATGATTGAGGGTTCAGATGTTCTTTTTCAAATTAAGTGCAAAAAACAGACTAAGTTTAAACCAGTTTTACATTTATAAGTACGGAAGAATTTATTAAATACATATATTATTACTGTGAGAATAAAAACCAAAATCTCAAGTGTCGTATATTTTCTATTCTGAAAAATCTAGGGTACTTGAAAAATCTGATCTAATATATAAATGAGTAAATAAATACTTCGCGGTTTAGATGATATCATCAAAAGCTCTATTGTTTTATTCTATGTTGATGAGGATTTTATTTTATGAGAATTATATCGATATGAAATGTACTACATAAACTTTTACTTTAAAAACAAAACTATACAAAGATTGGAAATATGTAAAAAAATTTTCATGTAGTGATGCGAGTACAAAATAAGGTTATGATAGAACACTAAACCTAGTATGATTAATATGATGCTAGTATTATTCGCGCACGATACCGAAGTAGTAGCAACGCAATATGATTGATCATACATAATAAAATATATTCCTAACAGAGCTTCGTAAAAATCTCTAAATAAAACTAGAAGTGTTGCGGAAGAAGACAAGCACGCCATGTAAGGAATACGCTGCTAGCTCAATTCATCAGTCATTAAAATCTACAATACAATGAAACCTCGTGTTGACAATCGTAGGATGCCGTATTATTCTTTCGACCTTGGGAAGTATTTCCTCATTATTCTTTTGTTTAATCTTTAGAAAAATATGATAAGAGAGAAGTTCATCTATTCAAAAGTCACATAATTCACCTAAACCATGTGTTTCTCGACATCAATCAAACTGTGTAGGGAAAGTCGTTCAAGCATTCATCCATGCACTTCAACACATCCCGAAGAATATTCACAATTAAAAATATGCATAAGCAAAATCTGTAACTCGAGTTATTTAAACCAAAAGAAGAAACTCTTTCTCATCCTACTATTCATTTGTCGAGTTGCATCGTCATTCTCTATTCTATGATTTCGGATATTTGTATATGATTCTAACGAATACTTTCTCATATTTAACACTGTGTTATCGTCAATCAAACAGATTTATATAGAAAATAGTGCATGACGAAGCCAATTAATATATAGTTACATCAATCATTGTGTAGAACTAGGCGTATCTGTAGAAGAATAACAAAAACTGCATATTAATTCAAAATTATCGTTGCTATCTTCATCTTCGATATGATATTGACAACTTCATTTTATTAGCATAGTACATCAAAGAATTTTATCAGTGCACTCGTTTCACTGATTTGGAAAATTACAAGGATATCATTCAATTGTTTTGGAACACAGTACTTACACTTAGTTTTTTTTTTTCATCGTAATATTTATTTGAAAAATCAAATTTAATCTCATGATTAATTTTTATCTTGTCATCAGAATTTTGAATTCATTGATAAAATATTCAACGTTATGAAAACAAAGCTAACTTACCAATAGACTTTTATTGATGAATTTCGACTACATATCCAAATATGTGAATGATGAAAAACACTGATCATAATATATATTATTATGTATACGTGAAAGAACGGCAAGAGACTAGTTACCTCAAAATCTACTGTGTTTTCTCGGAATCAAACAGCGATTGCTGATCATATCGATACGTCTGTCAGAGTTCCCATGGTGTAAACTACAAGAGAGAATTGATCGAGAACATATGTTATTGATTCTGTACTTCTTGCAACAATATCATCAGAATGACTGATGGATTAGCCGGGTAACCATGTGTTTTTAGAAAGATAATGAATTATTTTTCCCTTTGACAACATTATCAATTGAGCAACAATTAAAATGCGAATCATAAGATTGTAGTTACTGATGAAAACAACGAGTATGACCAATCAATTCATTTGACAACTGACGATAAAGAATAAGCAGTTACATGTCTTCGAACTGAATACAATCTGCATAGAATACTATTATGAATATCCGTTCGATTCATGATTTGTCTGGCTTTTTGTGAGTTGTTAATTTAGTATGAAACTTTCCGGAAATATAAGTCATCGCGTAGAAGATTTCATTTGATACTGCAAAAAAAGTCCGATTCTTACAGTTGTTCTCTGAACGGTTATTTCAGTCGTCAAATATGAATGAAAAGTTCTAACCATGAACCAACTTCAAGAAACGGGGGCGAGAGAATATTTTGCAAATGATTTCATAATAGAAATTAAAATGTGAAACACACTGTGCAGCTGTTGTTGCTAATTCTGTAAAAACTAGAATCTTTTTATGTATATTGATGAATCATTTTTCACCATTACCTATTTAAAAGTATAGTACTTCGACAAGGAAACAATCAGATGTGAGTGGCTTAGAAAATCACATATCAAAGAAACAAGTGATCTTATTATTTCGATAAAAAAGAATGTTCATGATTGCTGTTTAATATATGCTTTCAATCATAAAAGACTCAACAAATTAATCTTTCAATAAAAACAAAGACATTCGAATCGAATGAAACGACGTATAGCGCATCAGTATGATTCAATAAATCAGATTAATTTCATACTTTGTATTTTAAAACTTTTGAAACTGTTTGTTCCATTAAATAAAGAATAAATGATCCGTACTATATTAAAATAATCGATATACATAAAAACATTGATATTTTCATTATGTTCTGATTGCAGAATTCAAAATCCATTGAAATATTTGCTTTTGTAAAAATACGGTTAATATTTATGGAAATGTCATGTATGGCACTGGTGTTATTTGTTTTTTGCCAAAATACGACTTTGACTTCAATCCGAATGTAAAACATATTTCAAGTACAAAAACTAAAACTTCACCTAAATAAATATAACCAAACAAACAGACCGTGTACTGATAATTATATCCTTGAAAACTATGAACACTGATTTTCAATGTTACTCCTACTTCCTTGATTTTTTTGTTTCTTGAGTTCCTGTCTTTTTTGTGTTACCAGGTACGGTTCACATACGATATTGTAAAATTTGGAGATGAATTTCAATTGACATCCAAGATTTCTTTTAGTTTTGAATATCATTCATAATTCAATCGAACTATCAGAGCTCGTATATGTATGATGACGAGAGAGAATAGTTACATCAGACCATGCTAGTATTGACTCGAATCGAGAAAAAAAACCTAAATGCATTATTCTTGCCAAGCAAGTCATAACGAAAACATTCGAGCGATGAAATGTTTTCTAAATCGTATTTTCTATTTTTCTTTGAAACCACTAAAAAAGCAAATAGTCTTTTCATATTCCCATCGAGTGAATGTTAACTTGATGCCGTACATCTATTACAAGTCTTATAAGATTTTTATCAATATCTCATTTAAGCTATAAAATTCGTTTCTAAACTGTCAAATCAAATCTGATCTGTGTCGACAACAAAATATTTCTATTCCCACTGAATCAAAATAAATCTGCATACATGAATACCCATATGAGTATAAATGGATGTGGAATCATGTTGATCCGATAGAGATAGAAACCATTATTCGAATAGTTATAACTGAATTGATACATCTATTTAAGACTCGTAACATATTTATTAATATGTCGTCGATATTAGCATTAGACTTTTCGTAGCATAGATTACGTTTGTTTAATTTTGAATCAAGATTTATATACATGAGATTAGATAAAAAATCAGTAAGTATTCTAAGATTGGCATGAAAGATAAACGGACTGAATTCGATTTTCTCGTCGATCTACGATAAAAATTGATTCAATTAAAACATATTTTGTTTGAAACAATCATGTCCTAGTAGATAGAATATGAATTGTATTTTAAACTGTTTCATGGTATGCTGTTTACATTGGCTAGTGTAAGCAAATATCTACTTGTATTCACATACTATAGTCAATATCAATTACGATGAACTTTCATACTTTATCTATGCTCGATAAAAAGAACTCAAGCTAATGCATGTTCATACTGTACAATGAATAAGTACATGAAGTATTGATCTATAATAGCTTGACCAAGATGAAAAGATTGAGACTAGATTATTTATTTAGTTTATTTCAATATTCGTGAGAAATTTCAGAGTCTTTTTTTTTTCTCTTTACATAAAACATTTAGGATAAAATAAAATGTTTAAATCATTTGATTGTTGAATATTATAATCTTCATTGATCATCTCGTTTCGTAAATGTAATTTTTCCATGATGACCAATAATGGGTTTAAGACTAGCTTTTTTATAAAGAACATGTGGATGATAACGTAATGAAGCTCGTCGAAATAGTTGATGATAAAATTGATCTTGTTCACTAGGTAATAACTCACGATAATTATCACCAAAATCTAAATCAATCATGTCGTTGTTGTCATCATCGTTGACGATCGCTGCTTGATATTGACAACAAAAAAGTACTAGATTTTTAGAAAAGTAACAAAAACAAAGAGCAATTCCATGACGTAGATTTTTTAAATATTATTATTGTAAAAAACGTACGTGTCATAATGACGATGCATTTGATTAAATTTAGCATTGAAACCATTGTTAGTTTGTCTTTGAAATTTATTTGAAGAAGATGATTGGCAGCTAGATGTATCTGAAATGAAATGATCGTTCTCGACTTCAGATGATGTTAAAATGATGAACAGATAAATATATTCATCGAGCGACGAATGAAAGAGATACTAACACATAAAGATAGTCCGTTGAACGGAAGAGGCAAAAAGAAATCCCTAACTAAATCATCAACTGATTATAATGATCGGCTTGGTGATGTTTTAGCTTTTTCTCTCAGTTTCTTGTTCAGAAGTTTTTCTTCTCTTCTTTCTTCCGTTTTTCTTATAACGAGACAAAATGAATATTGTTAAGTTTATTTATGTGGAAAATTTGAAACTAAATTATCATATCGAACAATAAATACTAGTCTGCGCGCGGATAGGCCGAGTGTAAAAATTTTCATTAGTCTGACATTGAAAACATTAATGTAATCAAGTGAAATAAAGAAAAACAAACAACTACACTTGTCGTTTTCTGTGTAGGAGTTGAAGATGTTCAATATTGACGTAAGAAAAAAAATATGTAAAAACCGAACTGACCATGTTGAATTTTATAACATAAAAACGATAGGTTTCTTGAAAAATCTGTATCAGATAAAAGTAACATATTCTACATGTTCATTTTTCTTCTTAATTTATATGAATAGATTCATCTATTTAGAATTCGTGCAATACTTTATCTTTCTATATCGGTTCTACCATTGATCAGTAAACTCTACATTAATTATTTACAAGCTAAACACATATCTTTTCTGATTTTAAAATCAAAAACGTTACCCTATCGAGAGTTTGTAGAGATTAGTTTTTGTCTCGAGAAAAATTTACTTCGACTTGCAATTCTAAGTGATTAAAATTGAAGATAAACTACAATGTACTTTCCTCAGTACTCAAATGAGACAAAGAATGGGAAAAAATACATTTACATGCAGTTCTATGTTCATCGTCGCATAACATCAAAGGAAAAAAATGATAAAATTAAATTGGAACTTCTATATATACAAATATGATATTAATTAACATTGAATTATAAAAATAACACAAGTACTCAATCGTAGTTCATTTTAGGATTTTTTTTATGACATGATTGACAGTTTGAATATATATGAATAGATTGTTTCTTCATTCAAACTTGTCGATCGAATTTCATGCGAAACGTATATTCCCTTACGATACATATAGATTTTGTGATGAATAAAGTGAAAGTTCTCATCGATGGACACTTCAAAATGTTCTTGTCAAAGACATGTTGAGTGAGTGTGCTGAAAACAGAAAATTATGTATCTACCTCTGTCTCACTTTCCGCTTTGACATGTTTGTTAAAATTGACAATAGTATTTACTTGACAAATACACTAGAACCTATTCGACGTTCTTACTTGCTCTGGTTTCTCGCTGAATTCTTCTATTCATAAAAATAAATACGGTTAGCGTAGGAGTAACTTAACTTATTCTTATCCCCGCTTCTCATGGGAGTCGGGAACAATATTTGAATTCGACGTTGCAATAAGATCGTTTTCTTTTGCTTACTAGATGCATTAAGATAGTCGTTCTATGACACATTTTCATTGTTCATGATCAATGTCAGATATATTATAGTATCCTAGCTTTCAGAAACAATCTGATCCTCAATATTTCTACAAAAAAATTGAGAATCAGATTGAATTGCGTATCTCTCGATTTATACAAACAACGAGTATACACATAAAACTGCTAGTTTATCTTATTCAATTCGTATCATTCAATCTATTTTCTTACTTGTGTTCTTAATTATATTGTCAAGATTTTCGAAATTCGTAGTTGTGATACAGTATTGTTAGTGCTATTCAACATATGAACACGTTACAATTGCTATAGATAAATTGTTTTACGTCACTCGGAATTAACTGGGCTCTTGAAAACAAACAGAAAACTATAGTTAAGCAAGTGTTACATTCATTAGACGTAAATTTCGATTTGTTCACAAACGTTTTGGCCTCGTTAATAAATTGATAAAAACAGTTGACAAGAAAAAAAGAACACAGATTCATTCAACATTGATAAATTGATATGTCACAAAGACAAAAATAATTTTCTTTGTTATTAATTCGTTCAAGAGGTACCGGATTTTGATTTCTCGCGTACTGTGTTATTACTATTATTATATTTTTTTCTTCAATTCTCTTGTTCTTTGATTAATGTTGTTGATGTGGTAATGTATTTTTTTAAATTTTCCATTGTAAAAGATTCCGTTGATCTGATCTTTACTAATTTTGTCATCAAAGTGATTAATGGTCCATTTACCTTAAATGTACTTCTCACCATAATTTTATTAGTGCTCCAAGGTCATCGTACCTTACGTAAAACTGCATCCGTCAGACTCTCGTACAAAGTTTATATTATTCAGTAAAAAACACGGTAAAAATCAATCGTACTTTATATTGATTCAAAAACATCAGCAACTGTCAACGTATTCTCGGTAGAAAAAGATCATTTATCAAAAATTACTGAAATCTTTCATGTATTCTGTTTTTCATAGATGTTAATTCTTACAAATATGACCATGTGTCGTTTGAATAAAATATTTCCTAATTTTTCAAGTTCGTAGTAAGAGATCAAATCGTGTGCCATGTAATCAATACATAAAATGTTCAAAATACCATCAAGAATTTCAACAATTCAGAATTTCGATTGAACATGAAGAGATAAGAAGAACAAAATAAATCGTGATTCTTATGAAAACAGAATTAGAAAATTTCTAAACTACTTGATGAATTAATCATATGTTTAATAATTGATGTACAACAATATTGACCATAATTCAAAAATATTTTTCATGTAAATAGTTCATTGTTCCAAGAAACCGTGTCATTCAATACTAAGAAAGTGTAATTACCGATAAATCGCTGCACTGGAATGACACTAGCGTTTTTACAGAACTTCAAAATACAAAAAAGGTCGATACTTTCGAAAGTGTTGAAAATTTTCCATAAAACATCGATGGCTCTATATGGTCGAAAAAAACGCATACATGTTAATTCATGAGTCTTAGCATGTGGTTGAGTGTGGGTGTGAAGCGTCTGCTCATCTATCCCACCCCCTCCCCCCACATACACACAAATTAAGTTTTCTGCACCGTCGTTGTAATAATACGAAAGTAGCTGTGATGAATTTCGATTTTTAGTTTGTTTTTCTTCTCTTTTCTTTCATGTGAGGCTCCCGTTGAAGAGTAAATAAATTTCTTGAATGCATTAAACAACAAGAAAAAGCAACTGTTTTATGTCTATCTCAATTGAATAGAACTGTGTAGTGAACCATTTTCACTAATTTCCATCGAATTACTCTGCAATGGAATCAAGATTAAAATCTATTGTTGGTATGGGTTATCTTAGACTATGATTTAGTCATTACTTAATGGTGCTACTTATTGCGCGTGAAACTTGCTAATTTATTTTGCTGAAAAATAATCAATTTTAATCAGAAAATTTTGCGCTCAATAAGTAACACTATTAAGTAATAACTAAGTCATAGTCTACAATAAGCCAAATCATCAATCGATTTTAATTGTGATTTCGTTGCCAAGTAATTTGATTGAAATCAGCGAAGAAATTTCACTTGGTGGCGGCAACATAAACGTCCTATTCCTTTGCATTTTGTCTACTTTTAATTTTTAAAGGATTTTCATCTTCGAACATAGAAGAATGCATGTTGCTATTCCAAGACGGTAGAACTTATACGTTATAGTTTATGGTGCTTTCCATGAAAATCACGTTCATTTTCCGAAATTTCTCGAAATGAGTACAAATACATTGAGTGATTGTCAGAACACTGCGCTTACAGAAACCTGATTCCGAAAAGTTTTTATTTCGCTGACTCCAACTCCGATTCCGGCTCCGAAAATTTTCATTTCTTCACTCCGACTCCGTCGGAGTTGGAGTTTGGGGCTCCCCATGGGTCTCTGCATTCCTCCCAGGAAATGGTTCATGCTTTCGGTCATTCTTTACTTGATAAGCATGCCGCTTTCAAAAGTGGCACCACCACTCATCTTCGGTAAGACTTACATTGACCTGTTGCCGGCAAGTTTTAAATATACTGGTTTTGTTGCTCTCCTTGATTTTTTTGCGGGCTTGGATGCAAAGAAAAGGCACTAACACATTCATAGTCACAGCCCTACACCACACACCCCGCAAGCCACACCCACACCCTAGTCGAACATAACTGGAACCAGTGAAAAGTGGAGTGTTTTGGCTTGTGGTAGACCATGTGTGAATTGCATCCAAGAGCATTGCGTCGCTTGTTTATTTGCAAAAGAAAAATGTACCACTCTCATTTGAAGTGTTTCTTTGACTATAAATACGGGTCGTTTTCAAGATTGGTGCACATTTTAGCGGCTCGTTTCGACAGATTCTCTGGAATAAAGTGTACAACGAAAGATGTGGTCGTTGATATTCATTTTTAGTTTGTGCTTGTGGTCTTCATACACTGAAGGTGATATTACTAACCTTGCCTGCAATAGCTTCTAGAGCGGATTTTCTATTGCTTGTAGGTCAAACAATCAGGTATTCTTCGAGCTGCTCACTGCAGCGCTGTGTTTCTGCTAATAATGTTAGTGGTTGTTCATCGTCTCCGGCCTGCTACAGTTATCAGACTTCAAACAATATGACACTTTGCGCTCCTCAAATCGCTTGTTCACTTCTGGATGTCTGCATTAGTGGAACACGATGTTCGTCAAATTTATCCGTCTGTATTATCAACAGCTGCTGTTTAGTGCCTATTTGTATACCTTTGGCACTCGCTATCTCTTGTTCTATAGTAAGAAATAGCGATAACAGTACAACTTCAACAGTGGTAAATGGCAGTAACACTACACCATCAACTCCAGCGGTGCTCATTGGCGGTAATAGTAAAATTTCAACTGTAGGATTTGCAGATGAAGCAACAATTTCTCAATATCGCCAAAGTTAAAACAAACAGAAAAAAAGAGCTTTTGAAGGATAAATTTTCATGAAAATTGCTTTTTAGTTCAAGGTGCATTACATAATGAAATGAAACGGTGCAGTTAGACACCATACACTACCAGCACTACGACTTCCCCAGTGAATATGTTCGAGTGAGAATAGGATTGCTTTGAATTTGACTCTTGAATGTAGCATCCAATGTGAATTACAGATTGAGAGGTCCAGTTACATACTAGATAAAGAGAATAGACCGAGACAACGTTAGCAAAATAAGGCAGAAAAATACCAATGCCTTTCGATTAGTTTTCAGTATAGGGCGCTGTCCGAGAACAATCTCTAAACACCACGTTTTCCTACAACTATTATTAGCTGAAGCTCTGATTAAACGACCAGCCAGAGTGAGAATTCCTCCCAATTATTCTCTTAAACTCCTCATGCATATTGACTAGCTACATACTTACGATAAGAGCTTTTTTTTACATGTCGCACGTGGTCAGTGTGCTATCGGATGTGTGGCCTAAGAGAAACAGCTGCTAGTAGTTTAGCCGGCACTCTTCAATTCAGCCAATAGATCCGGTTGGAAATATCGGATCCAACATCGAGTTACTCCGGAACACGCCATTATCCCTTGCAAATCTCCAGAGGATCTGACAGGTTAACATTGAACCTGAGTACCACACTTCGTTGAAACCGACCGAATCCCTCACTCGAAAAACATCAGCATCTAGTAACGGCTCCCATTGTATTTCATCAGAATCTCAAACAGACATACAGGACTCCACAATGCTTGAGCATGCCCGAATCCTTCGTGCGTGCTGAAAAACGATACTAGCTCCTCAAACACGGTAGATTACCTTAAAAACAGTTTGAAATTACGGCACACATCAAAAGGATTCAACCTGACCTTTTCTATGGAAATTGCGGTTCTCATCGAAAACGTCACTCTTCATCTGCATGAAAAAGATCCGAAAATACATAACCCAACTGCTCTAAAATTGCTCCCCAGTTCGATAATCCTGGCACGACACACCCTCTGCTCTGATACATAATCCGTGAGTCTAAGGATAGCCTCAAAAGATACCCTTTTTTATATGATTTAGAGCATACAAAAATACAGTAAACTTTTTTTTTCTTTAAATCTTACACTAGTAGACGCAGAATTTTAAGGCGATGAAGAATAAGTGAACCTTGCGTTTTCTAGAACACGATCGAAAAGGAGTTTTGAAGTGTTTAGGGGAAGTCATTTGGACCCACGACCCCTCCCATCCTATCTCCACAGACCACGCAGACAGGATTCAAGACTATCACAGATTGGTACAGACAGGGTCAAGATACGTGTATAGATGTACTCTTAGCATCAAAAGCCTTCACACTCATCTCCCATAATAGAAAAACTTTGAAAAATCTTCGGAACACTTACATTTCAATTTATGAAATGAAAAATCTCTCACGTTGCTGACTCATAGGTTACAGAAGTAAAGGATATGCTGGCTTCATTTATGTTTCTTTTCAGGATGGACAACAACCGGCAGCATGAATACTGCACGAGAATATCATACAGCGTCCGTACTAACCAATGGAACAGTGTTAGTTAGTGGTGGATTAGATGGTTCTGGTTCTTCTATGAGTAGTACCGAGTTGTATGATCCATCGATGGGAACTTGGACAGTTACTAGCAGTTTGAACACGGCGCGATATGCACATACAGCTTCTGTATTAAATAATGGAAAGGTGTTAGTCAGTGGTGGATATAATCGTGGTTATCCAAATAGCACCGAGTTGTATGATCCATCAACAGGAACTTGGACTGTTACTGGTAGTTTGAATACGGCGCGATATGTGCATACAGCAACAATATTAACAAATGGAGAATTATTAGTTGCTGGCGGTTATAATGGTTACTATATCAATAGTGCCGAATTGTATGATCCTTCAACAGGAATTTGGACAACTACCGGCAGCATGAATACTGTACGCGGATATCACACAGCGTCCCTATTAACAAATGGAAAAGTATTAGTTGTTGGTGGTCATAATGGTGATTATCTAAATAGTGCCGAATTTTATGATCCTTCAACAGGAATTTGGACAACTACTGGCAGTATGAATACTGCACGATATTTGCACACAGCCTCTGTATTGAGTAATGGAAAAGTATTAGTCAGTGGCGGATATAATAATGGTGTGTATCCAAATAGTACCGAGTTGTATGATCCATCAACAGGAGCTTGGACAATTACTGGCAACATGAATACCGCACGATATCTTCATACAGCGTCTGTATTACCAAATGGAAAAGTGTTAGTTAATGGTGGATTTAATCTCGGTTATCTAAACGGCAGCGAGTTGTATGATCTATCAACAGGAGTGTGGACAACTACTGGAAACATGAATACTCCACGAACAGCTCATACAGCTTCTTTATTAACGACTGGGAAAGTGTTAACAACTGGTGGCTTTAATGCTGGTTTTCTTCTAAATACTGCCGAGTTGTATTCATGAACAAAATCAAATTCCCATTTCAGACTAAAACATGAACTTTTCTTTTCATATAACAACTAATTTCTCATAGAGTTTTAAAAACACTATCATAGAAACTATCAATTCTAAGACAAGTACCAACTTCCGTAAACAATTAACAAATCAGATTCAAAGACAATGCGTGTTCCTCTGCGTGGAAAATAGGAAGCAGCCCAAAACTATGAAAACTGATTGTAGAATCTTAATACAACATAAATATCTGTATAGTAGCGTTTTGGTGTGGTTGGTGTGGGTGTCGAAGCGCCTGGGTGTCTGAGGGTTGCAGTGGCAGTGGTTGCAACTGCCCATGTCACTCGAACTGCTCGAAAATTGACGGTTAAACGCGGTTCTTGAGCTAGAGGTTTTTCCAAATCACAGAGGGTGAATAGTTTTCAACTTTTACAGAATCGTGATAATTAAGTTTGAATCACGGTGCTTATTTTAAATGCCAGCGCGATGAAGCGTTGGTTGTAGTGGAACTTTAAAAGGTTCTGTCTTGTCCCAGATTGCAGAACCACCTAAAAATGGTTCTCTACATGAAAAAAGGTGTTTCAAGCGATGTCTGAACCCTTTTTTCTCCTGCACAGCACTTTTAGGGGGTCTGAAATCGGGTAAAAGATAGAAACTGAAAACGTTCTGCAAAAGTTCTTTCTTTAGAAATTATAGTCACATCTGTTATTTTCGCTTGGCTTTGGATAACGTAGCCGATAGAAAAAAATAAAGACAACATCTGGCAAAATTTACTCGTTCATGATTATTTGGACTTTTGGGAGTCCCAATCAATTTTATAAACGCTTAAAATATTACTTGAGAAGCAAAATTATAAAAAAATCTATAAATGAAGGGAAACAGTAATGAACCGTCGATTTCGCCATAGACCGGTGGCAACTGTCGGTTTGGAAACTGATGACATGTGTGCAAAGAAGTTCATTATCTTCGATTGCTGATTGCCCATTTCTGAATACGTTTAAAAGATTCAAATATTGCAAGTCTTCAGTTCGCATTTACTGGCTTAATTCAGCATCGCAATTATTTTGAAATACAAATTTCTGAGCGCATTGCATATCTATTTGACTTTCAGGTAGTCACCAAAAGAAATCTCAGAAATCACATGTTTTTCTATTTTCGATATTCTATTGAGACGAGCTAATAATCTCAGTTCTATGTACAATACTCATCTCATCGAATATAAAGAACTTGGCATGACGCCATTCATCTTCCAACTTTGTATCGCCAGGTCTGAATGATCATGTTATAGTTTCTTTTCGACATTTTTTGTGATTTTCGCCTCAAAATGAATGGATATAGTTCATCAATCTTGGCTGCTGCTATTGATGTTGGTACCGGGTTCCCGGAGCATTTTGCTCCTCTTCGCTAGTTGAAAATACTCAATTATTGTATGAATCAGCTGAAATTTTCGTTTTGTAAATAGATGAATCAAACAGTGCACTCAGCAGTGTTAACTTGATTATCACCGTCGGAGATGATTACGCAGGAACAATCATAGAAGTATACTGTTGCTGACAATTTTGTGTCACTCTTTTGATGATATCCATTTTCGTTGGAAATAACACTACTACATTCACTCAGTCACCAGTGGTAATATGACAACTTACACTTTAAGTAGACTCTTTATCATATGTCAGGAGTTATGGCTTCAGTATGCGTTTCATCATCTCGTATTTCCAAAGTGTTTTCAACTGAAATTAATTCATATCTTAATTTACCGTATCTGAATTTAATATCATGTTCCCATTGTTAAATCAACGCTGCATGGTGTGAATAAGCCACTACGAATATGTTCAAATCATATGCCATGCGGGTGTGTGTGGGGTGTGGATGTGGTTGTGGGGTTGAAAATAATAAACGAATAAACAATGTCTTTTTTTATCAATCGTGAGTATTGAGAATTTGAGCAAAATGAATAAACAATGAGCTAGATATATAGAAATTGAATTCAATGAATAGATAAATGAGTACGAAAAATGAGAAAAGTATATTTTTGTGACGAGAAATGGGGAAATATATTGTTCGTTGAGAGAAATGAGAAGAAAAATGATCAAATGTGTTTTTGCTTTATAAATGTGACGTTCGAAACAATATTTATGGGAAGAGGAAATGAAAAGTCAGATTTCGAGATGAATCAATAAATGAAAAGAATAAATGAAAAGTTAGATTTCAAGATGAATCAATAAATGATTGTAGAATAAAATGAGAAATGATGATTTTTATAATGATAAATGATGAAATTATGTTTTTCGTTTATAAATTGATTTTCGAAATAAGATTTCCGTAAATAAGAACTGAATAAGTTAGAATATACGATGAATCAATCAGTGAATTATCAATGAAATGAGAAATGAAGACTTTTGTAAAGATAAATGATGAAATATGTTTTGTTTCGATAGAAGTGAGTTATTTGATAAAATTTAAGCGAACAATAAACGAGGAAGGTAGAATATGACTTGAATGAAGAGGAAAATGAATAGTAAGACGAAAAAAGATCTTTTCATGAAGATAAATGTTGAGATATATTATTCGTTGAGAAAATGGTTTTTGAAATAAGATATGAGCAAACAAAGTAATGACAAAGCTGAGTTGTTTTGTATTTTCAAGTAGAATGAATAAATCAGGGATTTTTTGGGTTTTTTATTTTATTTTATTTGAAAAGAATATATAATAGAAAAATAAATAAGATACGTTAAGAAAATAGATGTATGGTGACGCGTTTCGAATCTTCTTCAGGCTATGAGTGATTGTCTTTTCATCTTCTCCTGTTTCCCTTTTGTTAGCGTCAGTGAATATACACTAACGCTAAGCTTGTATATGATTATGACATGACGTCATTTGTTGAGTGACCACTTGTGTGATCAGCGCGTGATCGATGTGTGTACCGTGTACACTATATATACATGTTGTTCCACTCACACTCTTCACTCTTTCTATTCTCGTCATCCTAGTCATCCTTTGTTTTCATTATTCATTCTGTTCGTACTTCTTGTTGCGTTATTGTTTGCATCAAAATACACGTGTTTATTATATACAAACATATATATATATTCATCCATTCGGCTGCATATTCATTCATGTATGTATGCTAATATATATTTATATATACATAGTATAGTATAGCTCTATAGTGACATCCCCGTAACGTAGAGCTAACAATTGGTGGAGAAGTTAAAATTAAATTTAAAAAACAACAAGATTTTTTTTCTCGTGTTGAATACCAACATCCGATTTTTTTTTCATTATTATTTACATATATAGATAATTATTTAGTTTTTCTACATACGTAAAAACAGAAAAAAAGACTTATTTAGTCGTTCTATATATATATATAGAGAGAGAGAGGGAGAAAAGAAAATATTTATCTATATATACTTTTTCTTTCCTGTCACTTTGATTTATATTCATTTTTCTGTATTCTAATACATTGCTATATTAAAAATAAAAAATAAAAAAAGAACATGTTTAAATCTACATCATTAGATTCATTAAATTTACCGACAAATTCAACAATGTCAGTATTAACATCGACAGCTAATCCAGAAATTCAATATAGTTCTTTTTCTAAGTTAGCACGTCGTATGGCGATCATTCCGACGCCAAATCGACCAGCTAGATCATTAACATCAGCTAAAGTTCAGTCTTGTATTAATGAAAACACATCTATTACCAATACTATTACTACTACAAATAAACATCTTGACTCCGATGACAATAAAAAAGTTTCACTTAGTCGTAAACAAAAATCATTAGAACAGTTAAATATCGATGACAATCAATCAGTTCACGAAGATCATAATAAAGAAGTAGATGACGAAGATAATCTATTTGATAGATTTATTTGTGAAAATTTTGTTCCTTTTTCTGGCATACAACCAATTGATCAATGGTTAGATGAGACAGAAACGTTATTTCATCGATTCAAAATTTCACGTGAACTTCGACTTAAAGCTGTACCACTTCTAGTTCAGGGTGAAGCTAAAAGAAAATATATTAAAAACCGTCGATCGATTAGTTCTTTTGATGATTTCTATGAATTTTTGTTAACACATTTCGATACAAATACTGTAGTATCTACCAATTCACAGTTTAATCAGGTCGCTCAAAGTACTCACTCAGTGAATAATCAGTCGTGTAACAATAAATCGAGTACAGATTTAACATCGAGCGTTGTGAATAATACTAATTCTGTTCAGATGTCTCAATCATGCCTTTGTTCTAGTAATAAGGTCATTGTTAAAGATACCACCAAAGTTAACGGTGATGTATCTGAGTCTAATTTAACTGGAAATGATTCATCAACAGATAATACTTCGCTTAATTCAGTTGTAAATGACTTACGTAAAGCAATTCTGACAGATTTTATTAAAAATCCAAAGATTTTTCGTGGAAATAAGGATGATGTAATTAAGTGGTTAGAGGAAATCGATCATTTAATGCAAACTGCACATGTTCCTGAATGCAATCGACTTGATTTGATTTCGTATTCTTTACGAGGAGACGCACTTCAATGGTATCGAAACAACAGATCTACGTTAACTAGTTGGAGTCTCTTTCTTCAAGAAATTCAAAAAGCATTTACATCATCATTTTGTGAAGAGTTAGCCTTTAAAACTCTCGAATCATATACACAAAGTGTAAATCAGTCCGTTCGAAATTTTTACAACGAAGTAATTAAATTGTGTAAACAAGCTGATCCTAGTATGAGTGAATCGACTAAATTGAAAAATCTTTTAAACAAGGTTAAACCTAGTATTCAACTTGAAGTACGCAAGAAAAAACCAAAAACAACTGTAGAATTTCTTGAGTATGCTAAAGAAGTTGAAGAGTTGTTCCAATTATCGAGTACTAATATTGACACACNAAACTAAATAATTATCTATATATGTAAATAATAATGAAAAAAAAATCGGATGTTGGTATTCAACACGAGAAAAAAAATCTTGTTGTTTTTTAAATTTAATTTTAACTTCTCCACCAATTGTTAGCTCTACGTTACGGGGATGTCACTATAGAGCTATACTATACTATGTATATATAAATATATATTAGCATACATACATGAATGAATATGCAGCCGAATGGATGAATATATATATATGTTTGTATATAATAAACACGTGTATTTTGATGCAAACAATAACGCAACAAGAAGTACGAACAGAATGAATAATGAAAACAAAGGATGACTAGGATGACGAGAATAGAAAGAGTGAAGAGTGTGAGTGGAACAACATGTATATATAGTGTACACGGTACACACATCGATCACGCGCTGATCACACAAGTGGTCACTCAACAAATGACGTCATGTCATAATCATATACAAGCTTAGCGTTAGTGTATATTCACTGACGCTAACAATAAGTAAGAAAGCTATGATTAAGAGAAAACCAGACAAAATTTAAACTGCCAACTGCAGTTTTCGGATATTTTCAACCCAAGTCCCTAATTTAATTGTCGAGTTTAAACATTCTTTAACCTGCATATTCAGCATTAAAGCATGTACAAAATAGGTAGTTTTTTCTATTCTATAAAAGCCTAAAACATTTTTTTTAGTTAACTGATCATTAGAGAATGTGCGGCTACAGTCATCTAAAAATATTTCGGCAAAATATCATTACATAAATAATTTTAATCGATTTCACACATACATAATCAATAAAGATTTGAGTGTGTGCGTGCATGGTAGTCTGGATGTTAACGATTCTTTCCACCAACGATCCCACACCCAGCCCATAGTTTCAGCCCTTTGGGTATAACAGATCCCTTTATTTTGGTTGTTGCTTCTACCAGGTATGTCATGTAATATGTTTGGTCAAGGTTAGGGATGCACTAATTTCACTAACTACATGACCCAGTTAACTAGGACAGGCTTTATAGTCAACACACGAATTCATTCATATCCATGTACAAGACAATTTGCGCATAATTATTATAGTAATAACGATTCAGACATGTGCCATGTTAAAACTACCCGCAAACTCTGCATATGTGTCATGTGCTGTTCATCTGGTCTGCATTTGCATGTGATCGGTAGTTTGTATCAATATAGTGTTGAAAATTTTCCGTCAAAATACAGCTCGAATGATAGTTTAAACTTATAAATGTCTTAGATGACCTTTTCAGCATACTATAAGAGACAGTCTCTTCCCACACATTTTCATCTATAAATATTTATCAAAGGAATCGCTATCACTCGTATACATCATTCCTATGAATTCCTTGGAACAAATTCGTTTCAAATTACGCTGAAATGATCATTCCTTATAATATATACTCAGCCATGGAGTCTATATGTAAGAATACAATATTCCACTTAACACATGCTACTACATTTACTTGTCCACTGAAAGCATTGAATGTAAATAGAAAATTTAAAATAAAAGCTTCTTTTATGTCCATTGTAGCGCACGAAAAATACTTTATCCAACTAGTTAAAGCATATGCGAGTAGATTTTACACAAATCGTATGATTGAGAAAGCCATCGAAATTCCATTACAGAACACTAAAATAAAACCACAAGAATGTATTTAGTTCATTTACGATGATTTCTTAGAAGATACAAACATCCTACAACGAATGACAAGTTCGCTAAAGTTGCTTTGGATGAAACCGTGTTCGTTGTTAATACTACTTCAGTTGAAACCGTGTTTGTTGTTAATACTTCTTCAGATGAAACCGTGCTCATTGTTATTGCTGAAATATTTATGACATAGACAAAACCCTTTCAACCAGACTACGTACCTGTTGAATTCAATGCGTTGCCTAAACAGAAATCGCAACTTAATGTTATAAAACAAGTATAAATAATTTTTTACACGAACCATCAATAATTTCGAACTTTTGTACTCGATTGTTCGCCGAATCGCTAACATAAAGAGACCCGTTGCTATCAAATGCAACGTGGACTGGCAGAAATAATTGATCAGAGTTCTTTCCTTCTCTACCAGAACAAGCAGCAATGCATTCTCCTTTAGTTGAGTTGGGTGCCCAACGTATAATTCGATTATTGCCCCTATCAGCTGTATACATGTACCCATTTGAGTCCACAACGATGCCTACTGGTACAGTCATATTTATTGTACTAGATTCTTTTTTTCTCTTCATATCAGCTACAGTGGTATAACTAAACGGGCCATTATCATTAATGATCTTCTTTTGAATTCGAAGACTGCCTGAATCCGAAATGTATAATTGTTCATTTCGATAGACAAAGATTCCCCTAGGAAAGTTAAGATCTGTTGTTATCCCAGGAATAGCAGGGTCCCCAACAATAACAGTACTCATTTCAGTATTCGATGGATCTACCGAAAAACGTATCACTATACTTTCAAGTACAGAACTCACATATATATTGCCAATATCATCGACAAATATATTGTATACGTTCTCAGGATTACATGGTACGTCAGGACACTTTCCCGATAAATCAATCACACATCTAATTGTTGTCGGATTAGACGCGTTGCGTAACCATCTCTGCACACGGCAATTGTACGAATCAGCGACATAGATGTATGGTTCAATAAAAAAGACACTCGTTGGTCGATGGAACTGGTTCATACCAAATCCTGGCCCACTACCGATGATGGTAACGTTCGATGGCGAATCAAGTGGAACAACAACAATTCTGTGGTTCAAGCAATCAGCAATGTATAGGGTATCGTCATGGGTTATATGAATGTCCTCATTCCAGCGGAGTGCTTTTAAAGATAATCTCAATAAGCCGTCACCGATCCCTGCCACTGTAATGGCAGATTGAGACCAAGTTGCTGTTGGCGATAGATATACCGATGCTAAATAAATACTAACAATATTCAAAAGATTATTGAAACAAAAATCTGGCTATATCCGTGTTCCAATTTTACGGACTGACAATGATAAATGAAAATATTGAGTCCATCCGGTTTATCGTTTCGGTCGGAAACCATAGAAAAAACACTTCACACCTTTCTGATTCCTATATGTTTACGTCCTTTCTATAGGTATGAATCTAGTATTTATGGATCTATACTTCCTAACCTGTACATCTATATGTTTACATCTGAATCAATGCATCATAATCTATGACTTAAAAGCTTGCACGACCAAATCAATACGCCCTAATCTAGTACGTCAAAATCAGTACGTCCTGATCTAGTACGTTAAAATCAGTACGTCCTAATCTAGTACGTTGAAATCAGTACGTCTTGATCTAGTAGGTCGAAATCTAGTATCTCGAATTCTACTAGGTTAATATGCGTACGTGCAAATCTGTACCCATAAGTCTTTTTGTGGCCATGCAAGAGGACACACCAGAACTTTATTTGTTACGCTAAAAGCTTCATCTGAGATGCACATCGATTCGCGATTTTGATTCAGTTCCTACTAAGTACGGTGGGGCAGTAAAGGATATCAAATAACTATTGCTAATGCGCTTTCATGCTCAGGAAAAGTGTTTGGCAACGTAACCAACCCGTTATTTCAGTGCCTGGAGCGGGATGGGCCAGGGAACCCGGGAGCCACGACCAAAACTCATGTACTTGCAAACGGTGCAATCTTACTTTAGTGTACTAGTGTAGTCAAGCATGGGAAAGACTAATGCAAATCCTTCTCAGGTGCTGATTCAAGTAACTCAGGTGATGCTGCTACCATCCCTGATTACGCTGATATCATCACAGGTGGTAATGGAAGCACTCTAGGGGATGCTCCCAGCATTTCTTTCGCTGCTAGTAGCATTCCACATTATGCTGATCGCATCCCAGGTATTACTCCAGGGATCCCAAGTAATGCTGGTGGCATCCCAGGTGCTGATGTTACCCTCCTAGGAGGTGCTGATAGCATTAAAGATGATGCACAAAGCATCTCGTGTGGTGCTGATAGCATTCCAGATTATGGTGGTGGCATCCCATATGTGGATGTCACCATCACGGAGGTGCTGATAGCATCCGCGGTGCTTCTGGTAACGTTCCAGGTGATACTGGTAGCATTCCTAGTGATGTTCATAGCATTCCAGATGAGGTTGAGACAAGGTAACCTTGAACAGTCATAAAGGTTCATTTTTATTGATTTCGACGTACTAGATTAGGACGTACTGATTTCAACGTACTAGATTAGGACGTACTGATTTCGACGTACTAGATTAGGACGTACTGATTTCAACGTACTAGATTAGGACGTACTGATTTTGACGTACTGAGAAAATACGGTTGGGAACTAAAGTGTCAGTTTGTTCATGATTCAGACGTACTTTAGATCTCCTTTTGAAACGATCTTCTGTTTTTCAATCAACGTTTCCCATAGAAATGATAAAGCGGATTATATGAAAATATTGGGGTTACATCATAATAGATACTACTTATTTTGTACTCTAGCAATCGTAAGAATCCGAAATCTAGGTCACTATCTAAAACTTCGCAATTTTTTCATGATACGGTATCATTGAAGTCAATAAAAGTCATGCAAACGTTCAGTCACACAAGTAGCAGAAAAAGGAGACTATGTTGTCAATAATTTGGTGCAGTCGATATTAAAACTCAAATCGAAACCTCTCAATCAAAATTTTCGAACTATTGATTACTACTATTGAGTCATGTATTAGTTGTATATTGGCAAAATTGGATATATTCGATGTGCGACTGTTGTCACGAAAATCCGAAAATAGGAAAAGGAAAAAATGGTTATTTCAACATTCTTGAGACAAAGCATCAGAAGGCTTATTTGTAAACATACAGAGAAAATGTACTACCTCCTCCTACTATTCCCTCTTCAAGAGACAGTGAAAGACATTTTAACGTGCTATTCTGGATTATAGGAGTATGAAATTTTAGTTGTGAAAATATAGGAATTGAGGTTTTCCAATAAAGTATCGATGTGAAATCTTGATGTTTAAATAATCAATGTTTTCACTGATGATCTAATGTATTTGGTTTTCTCATAGACCGATACACACATGTGGGGATGATTTTGTTTGCCTTTGCGATGAATTACTATGATTAAAACAGCTGTGATCATATAGAAATAAAGGGACTGCGACTCTTTTTATATTTCAATCCTGTAGAGATTGCGCTGAGAATAAATTTTGAGTTATTAACAAAGGGGAAACGGTGAACTTTTGTAGTTGAAATAACTTTGGTTACTTTAAAGTACTGTAAGCCACTTTGGGGCTACTTTAAGCTATTTTAAAGCAGTTTAGACTACTTTTGTACTTTGATTTACTTTTCGACTTGAAGTACGCCGTTCCCCCTTGGGCTATTATGCATATCTGCTTGCATATATTATTAACGGATCACACACGAAACGAACCTAACACTTCAATTGTCATTTTAATTAAGGAACGCAGTTATTCTTTCAATTATTTATTACATCGAGAATACTGATGCATGGGAAGTGCAATTTCGTTTCCATTAAAAAGAAGAACCCTTGACTATCTATTCATATAAAAGGCTATGAAAACACCTTATGATCAAGGGGTTAGAGAAAAACATTTTTCAAGCTGTACATCGTTTTCTGTAAGGCAAAATGAAGAATTGAGTCACATGAGTAGACAAGACTCATTGATTAGGAATCTAGTAATTAGTTTACAAAAGCGCAAAATTACCAGCTAGAAAAGTTCAGAAGTCATACTCATGTAAATGGGCATCTTTAGTTCGTTAATTGTAAGTGCAATGATACTATATT
Source organism: Rotaria macrura (assembly GCA_900239685.1). Taxonomy (NCBI): domain Eukaryota; kingdom Metazoa; phylum Rotifera; class Eurotatoria; order Philodinida; family Philodinidae; genus Rotaria; species Rotaria macrura. Next base: position 5,161 of record OENT01001139.1, on the reverse strand, counting down.
TACTCGGGAATGCATCAAAGTAACAATTAGAAATGATCTGTGTTTTCAATCAGTATTCAGTAAGCTCCAGATTTGTATGTCAAAAGGTAACTGAAGAAAACTAAACATGTTTGATGTAAATTTCAATTCAAAACAAAGGCAGCATTAAGCTCTAATGTAGAGACTTCAGTACTATCAATGTGTTTTTTGAATTGATTTAGTTTCAGCTAGAAGACAAAACATTGTACTCATTTTTACCGTTTTTTTTCTAGCACCTGGTCAAACCATAGTATGAGCTTATCGACATAGTTCGGCAAATTCTACACTCAACGAATATATCCATGCAAAAAGTTAGCATTGGTGAATTTATCAACTGTCAAGAGGATCTTAGACAAATATCATATCAGTTTCTTCCAATAAGAAGTGTTTTGATTCTTTCACCGTACTATACATGGCAAATAGACACAGTGAGGCCTTACCTGTCGACGGAAAATTCAATACAAAAATGAGCATGGTAAAAGTTTTGAAGTTCAATGTGTGCATTTGACCAAATTTGGTATTCCATATGACGGTGGACATACTTGTAAACCAATGGAATAAGCCGATTGTTGATAAATATGAAAGGATTCAATAATAAAATAACAACTTTAATTCAATGGAATTTCTATCCTGATTAAATAAGTCAGAAAAAATTCATTAAAGTTTTCAAAAATAAAAATTAGTAATAATTGTATCTACTAGAACTGACGATTAACATTCCAAATTGGTACTTTCAATGGTAGCATATCTATTCTTAAGAGCACTGTATTAAATATTCGCTTTTCATGCCTGTTCAGAAAAGCACAAGAAAATAATGGACACTAGCCTTAGCATGCGAACAATTATATGCGAATATTAGTATAATTTTGAAGTCAAATCAATTCTATAGATGACTCTTATTTTAAAAACTGAGTAAGAAAATGCATCTTCCTGAGTATTTCACTGGTTAACATGTTTTGCTAGAGCAATTTTAACATTTAATCGATATTTACAGACGAAATGTTGAACATTTCTGTAAGTTTATTTATCATATTTTTGACCATCTTTACCTTTCTACAATAGTTACCTATTTAATGAAATACAAATCAACTGAGACTTCAACTCCGTCGAAATAATATCTGAAACGAATTTGATCAAGAACCCAGGACAACTGCTGTGTTTTTTAGGTTCACATTACACCAGCTCAGTTGATAGTTTCGTAAACAGTGTGCTGTTAGCGCATATACTTAGTTCGACTTAAAGCAATATGCCGATTTGTTACACAGAGTCACCTATACTTTGGCGTAAGCTTACTTGAGAAACAAGCGGCCATGAAGAGTGACTGTTGAATAATGCTACCGATAGAACATGTAAAGAGAGGCACTTCTAATAAACTATTTCTGTGACTTAAAAATACTCTACTATACACCACCGCTGTGTTTCTCTAGTATACAAAGGGTTCATGTAAATACTGAAAGTAAAGAATTAATCTCTGCACCATATGAGTTATTTTAACTGCAACTATCTGATTTCTACTCATATAGTTCAGTTCAGAAGTCTTTCCTATTCACATATTTGGATAGTAATTAGACATTATTCTGCGTGAATACAGAATACAATTCCAATGCTTTATCGATGCATTTTAGCACGAAACTAGAAAAGAACTTCAATATTTAGATTTCACGATGTTTTTCTTGACATTGCTTGATAAGAATTATCACGCTGTAAATAGTAAGTGAGTAGGTGGCTATATGCTGATGAAAAATATTGTTATGATAAAATTGAAAATGGAATATTGCATGAATTTCTGAATGATGAGATTGCATAAATAAATTTCTGTAAATTTTACATTTTCTATTCCTGCTTTCAATTATTGTGAAAAATGAATTAATAATGAGGGTTCATGCATGTGGAGAAAACGTCGCACCCACCTACCCTGCTGAGTCCTGATTACTTTGAAGAAAATATAGAATAATCGTAGACTCCAAGTGTGACGTTCTATGTTGAGAGCATTCTTACGTCACGTTTTGTCTTTTCTGGCTTTTCCTTGCCTACTTATCTCATCTCTTTCATCCTTTCATGGATTCGATCAGCTCGTTACGTATTCTGTTGACAGGAATACATATATCAGCTTCCATAATTATCGTTCCTGTTATTCTCATCTTCTTATTAGTTATGTCTATCTTTTCTCTTGTTGTATCCTTCCCTTCCCTCTCTCTTTCTTGGCTGCGTATATAAGCGCGTGTTTTAGATGTAAACGATGCGATTTATGATACATGGAAGCTAAATAAAGTGTAATACCATCAGCATTAGCTCTTCTTCTACCTAAAATCGTTACACCAAGTATCATAATAGTCGACTTCACTAGGGCTCTGCTTAATCAAGTGCATTGAATTTGTCATGTTGCACATTTTAATTTCATTGGTATTACGTTGCAAGCTTTCTTTAAAAATATTTTATATAATGGTTGCCAAAATGAAATTTATTACGCGCAACATTTTACTAAAGACTTCGATAATATGCTCTGATTTTCCAGGTTTCTTTCTTTGCAGGTAAAATAATATCTATAAAGTATGTGAGTGGATATCGGGAAGTTCGCCAACATGTTTTCAGCGATACTGACTCATTTTCGTATCATCCTCAATCACTTCAGCAGGGAATATTAATATCGGAATATCGTTTCGTGATGATTCATAAACAATTTCTCGTACGGTCTTACCAACTTGACGAGTGGCTAGTAACATTAGGTTTGGAGCAAATGATTCCAACTACCGATGCCTATGCTAGAAATGATTCAAGTGGACCATCACTAATACTGGTGAATGTCGACATGACTTTCACGAATTATTTTTGAGAGTGTTACTGGCGAAATCGATGATCAACACTCGGTAACTGTAAAGGTTGTCTCTTCTATTGTCTATATGATGAAAATTTTGCTTAAATCGAGAAGAAGGCTATGGTTTTTTTTCTTTTTTACTCGGCTCAGAATAATGAACCATCTCAACATCACACAATCGTGTACTTCTGGTCTTATAAAAAATTATCAAACGGACTCGATAGAACTACTCATGGCTATTTTTGTGAAGAAATTCACGGTGAATCTTTTGAAAAAGAACAAGATTAAGATTTAGCGGTGCACAGTTATGTGTAAAATACTAGGTGTTGCAACTATTTTAACACACTCTGAATAAGTACCAAATAATTTTGTGCGTGCTCTGCGGCCCACTAACAGATGTGTGCATATTCAGAAATTCTCTTTTTACGTTTTTCTATTGACAATAAAAGAGCTTTTATCATGAGGAGAATTTCATACGAGTAAATATTGATGGCTTGAGGAAATGACAAGTTTTGAAGTTCACCATCAATCATTGGCAAATAATATTTACAGCATTGAGCAGAATCTAATTTTTGAGACAACTGATCACGTTAATTCACGTCTGCGTCAAACAACTGATAAAATACTCTCAGAATGAATGGTTGTTCAATCTGGTTGTATATACGAACGAGATAAAATCGTTTGGATATGAAAATGATGACAGAAAATCATGTTGTCTAAATATCGACAGTGAATCAGATGATTTCTTGGCTTAAACTCAACCAGAGGTACGAATGTCAATTAAGGACAAGAATCGCAGCGATATATAGACATATATATACCGAAATTAGAAAAATAACCAGAAAATCTTTTAAAGAAAAGCAAGAATCGTAAAATCCACTCTGATATTATTTTTCAGGATCGAATTTGTATTAAACTGAATGAAAAATATTTGGTTAGTTAATATTAAAGTATTCACTGCTTCTACAAAAATCAACTGAGCAGTAGCTTGATATTTTCTCAGACGTACACTTATCATTCTATTGAGTTCTTCTTGCTCTCTCTTCTTTCCTTATTGCTTATGCGTATTTGCATTCTCACTCCGTAAATGGCTGAGATGTTCTTTTCTCCAAACAATTTTAACGCAAATCCCAGCTACAGGAAACTGATATTGCTCCAGACCATCATATGATAGAAGGTACCAGCTAACGAGTACGGCTACAAAAGTCTATGCTAAATATTGATAAAAGAGAGTGGAAATCCTTTTTCCATAGACAAAAATATAAGATGCAATTTTGTTTTTGAAATTTCCAGAAGTCGAACAACTTTACTTTAATTTGATAAACTTTTCTGTTCGTAAGGATTTTCTATTTAACCTTGTTTTGCTCAATTTAGAATGTTACATATCGTTTTTAGATCAGTTTTCTAGTGAAGTCAATGTCTTGTGTTTATTTATTGAAGCATCAAATTAAATTTTGATGAAGCCTTTTTACATTCGTTTGATTTCAATCGACTGGAAGTGGAACGTATCATTTCATGAAAGAGTATTCCATAATCATGCAAATATGGTCTTGTATGAATGAGTAATGAAATATCAAGAAAAAATCAGATAAATATTACCGTTGTGAGACTTGCCATTATCTAAAGTGAACAAAATTGTTAAAGAATGAGTGCACAAGACTTGATGTAACTATAAACAATTAAAAACCTGATAGCATTTGTCGCAACTGGTGTATTTGTAACATATATTGATGTAGTGTTCATGGTTTTTTGGAAAACCGAATCATTTGACAATCGTAAAAACTTGAGCTGATTACAGCAAGAAACACGAGAGATGAATGATTGAAATAAATATTATTTGAACATAATCGTCCTTCTATGTAAAATAAACCAATTATGATTAACCACCGTGTCATCATCGTTTAGATATATTCCAATTCTATGATGAACTATGAGATATCAAGGGGAAAATTAGGATTTTCAGTCAAAAGCGGGAAAATCATGAAATTTCTTTAAATGAAAAGAAAAAGACGAGGAAAGTAATGTCTGTGAGAGACTCCGAATGTATTTTAACAGGGAAATCATCAATCATTAAAATCAAGATCAACAATGTTACAATAAGTGGAGAAGCACGATTTTATGTTGGCTAATATTTTAAAATCATCTTATACTGTTTTGTTTTGTCATATTAAGAGTCAAAGATCATTGGTGATACTTGCTCGAGAATATATCACTGATGAGGAGTAAGAAAGGTCATTATAATAAGGTTTGATGAATTCTTCTCTTTCTTGTGTTTTATATTTGTTATTGACGTTTCGCTGTCGAGCGACAGCTTCTTCAGAAATTTAT